>VZTV01041313.1:0-17083 GCA_013400875.1 Anhinga rufa | reverse complement strand
GAAACGCTACTTGTTTTTTTTTTTCATGATAACTAACAGTTCTGAGTCACCAACCTGCATATGCGATGCCTAAGAAATACTTCAGGAATACAAACCCACACCTTACCAAGGATACCAGCCTGTAAGCACTGGCCCTGGCAGTAGCTGTCTGTTTTAGGTGTTTGTAGAGTGGTTTTAATTCAAACCCAGAGCCACAAAAAATGCCCATGTCCACACCACTGTCTGATTAAATAAGCCAACTCTACTGGCACATTGTAAAAGGAAGTGCAAGAGTAAAGCCAAAAGCAGTATTGAGAAATAAATGAAACAAAGCAACAAGTCATGAAAGGAGTAATGACAAGCCATGGTCAAAATCACTGAATAAAAGAACTCAAGGTATATTTCCCCTGAGAACACACACACAGAGTCACACACACGTACACATGAACAAAATCAATGCACTGATGTAAGAACCAAGTTTTGATTTGTTCCTGAATTTTGGTCACCTGTCAAGGAGAATTCTGTCTGTCACTGCAGATCCTACATGAACAGTGTTGATACTGGTCTTCATGAAAACTCAGCTTAGAGAGAACCACAGTCAATGCAGCTGCTCCCTCCTCCACATTTTGAAGATTAAAGATAATAGAAGTAAAACACAAAAAAATGATTCATGGCTTAGAAATAGAAGTCTTACTGGGAGGGTAAAAACTGTACACCGGAATAGATCGAAAAAAGATAAATCTGAGCTGTGTAAGAAACATCTCCCCCTTAAATTCTGTCTTTGCTATAGCTTAAATGGGACAAAAGGAAAATAGACTCAAGGAGAAAGGCAAATCTAGAGCAGAGTCTTTTCCCCTCTGGGCTTATAAAGAACAGACTCAAATCAAAATCCTTGGAAGTCCTTGGGAAAAGGATACTCTTAGCAGGTTACAAATATAGGAGCTTTGAGAACACCAGTATTTTCCTAAGGGTAATGACAAGAAAGTCTTGAAAAGGTGCCAAAAGTCACACAAGCAATTTTGGTTCAATACGATTGATGAAATCTCTGTAGCAATAACTCCAGCATAGTAAACTAAGCTCTTCAGTTTGGTTTCAGAAGAAATTACCAGATCCGTTTTTGCAGCCTTGATCTACCACTAAACTCAGGCTGAGTTTACACAGAACCACCCCCACGCCCACCTCACCATACTTGTGTCCTTCTCTAAAGAGAGAAGGCTTGAGGTACCCCTTTGCATTACACTGGAATAACATAAATAGATGGACAGGGTCTTTCTATTACTGGTTTGGACAAGGCCAAACGCAGCCAGGCTCAGGAGTCCAGGTGCTGTTGCTCTAGCATTAGTACAACCGTAATAGGTGCGTAAAGGGATTTTAATCAGTGTCTCAAAGACACCTGAAGAATGAAGCTAATTAATTAGTTGTTCTGTGTTGGCCCTTTTTCTAGATCCTGCACAGAACAAATTCACTTGAGAAAAAAAAGCACGTAGTTTCCTTATCCAATATTACATGGAGTCTCAGGACTGCTGAATGTCAAGGTTACATAGATATGTGTTTTACCAGTTTCCATTTTTAAGTCCAGTTTAGGTTAGAGGATCTTGAGAAAACGCTGATAAACTGCCCATAAACTGCCATTGCCATTCTGTAAGTACAATGCTCATATAGCAGTGGCCAGGAAGGACAGCTTTGCTTTAAGTCTGTGTAGACTTGACATTTGCTTAAAATCCTTGCTTGATCTTTGGATGCAATCTAATGCCAAAACCCCCACTGAATCAGTATCCTCGTTATGCACCTGTTCTCAATAAAATCGGGTAAGTCTGCTCTCCTGGTAGGTCACCACTTAGAAAAATAATGAAATATTTAGAAAGCGTTCCTCAGCACTAAAACAGCAAATGGAAAGGAGACATCCTGGATATTTTATCCAAGGTACAAGACAGGCCCCAGGCAAGATTTATGGAATTTTTGCCACAATGACCAGATGAATGTTCATCATTCTGGTAGACCACGGCAGCTTAAGCAGATCTTTAGAGGGGTAATAAAGGTCCTTTTTGCTGACTGCTTTTCAGGATGCAAATAGTGTTTTGTGAGGTGCAGTTAAATATGAAAAATACTTCTGGAAGACAAAGATGGATAATCATGCATGGCCAAGTTTTCTGATTTTATTTCCAACAATAGCCACCATTCAAGCTTGCCCAGAGCAGCCTTAATCAGGTCATAAATCAGAGGAATAGAAAAATGAAATTGTCATTTGTGGGACCAAAATAAAACCTATATTTCTTAAAGAAGAATCTAGCGATTCTTGCAATAGGAGAGCAATTACAATTCTGCAATAAGAGTACTACATTCCTAATGCTTGTGTCAAACAAATGGCACTGAGATGAATGATTTTCAGATTTACTTTCGTCAGTCAATAGTGTGGGAATGGTTAATTGTTGTGGCCCCAGTTGATTAATTGATTAAGAATTTGATGGGTATGGGAGGAAGGGAACTGCATGAGACAACACGTATCTTCGCTTTCTTTAATCCTCCCTGCCCTCAAATAGCAAGCTTTCAGCTGTCTGTTTTTATGGACTGCAAAGGCCAGGAGCTCTGCTGTATTCTTACAGCTCTCAGGTACAGCTGTGACTGGGCCTAGGTGATACATCACAGTCTCTAGATGTTACGTAGAAGTAGCTATGAAGTGCATGGCAAACTATTCTGTAATTCTGATGCGAGAATATGGCCCTTCATTTGCTGCAAAATATCACTGGACTATGGGTTGATACATCACATGACACGGACAACCCTCAGGGTAATATGGGATCAGTTGTCACAGTACTGGCAGGCTCTACAACCACAGCGAGAAATCCTTCTAAAAAGGTAAATTTCTATTTGACTGATTAGGCATTCTTGCCTTTTCTATCTTACTTCCAACCAGACCAAAAATCTGTATTTCTTTGTCAGTCTTCATATCTCTAACTGAATTTCATTTACCACCTTCAAAAATTATACAGTGACAGCTACATACAAAACACATGCAACTGAACTTCTTGTACTGTGACAAGAGAGTCAACATCTTTAGTATTAACAATGTTGGTTTTGATGCATGCAATATACAAAAAATGGATTAATTGTTTTTTAAAATCCCTTTCCACAAATTCAGCATTTTGGATCTTTCTTCCCTTTGGAACAAAAGCACATTTTAATATTTTGGAATTTTTCCCAGGACAGAAACCTTGTTTTTCACAAGCTCTAATCCTTGGTGAGACAGTACTGGTCTGGGGTACAGCAGCTGTTGTATATAGTCAAGAAAGAATACAAACAAGAGTGCATAGTAAATGAACTCAGAATATAAAATGGGAGCTTTTACTAACTGCAAAGGATTGGAGTTTATATTATCTCCTGTGAGAAAACTTAGTCCAGCTTTTTGACAATAATATAAGGTCATGGAGGTAAATTCAAATTTATTCATAGGCAAATGGTTTTTTAAACTACAAATCCTGTAAGTAAAGTTCAAACAGAAAATTCAATTAATCAGGATGTTAGGAATATACCTGTTCAGTTTCCTAAATGGTTGTGTCACTCAGTCACACTCTAATAAAGGCTACTATCTGCTCAAATTAAGTTTCATTTATATTAATATTTAGAAATGGCTCACACTTTAGAGACTGATATTTCTAGAAGCACTCAGATTCAGGATATGAGGAATACAGGTGCAAGAAAAACACTATTCGTTATTTTCTAGTCATCGGTTTTAAGAGCCTATTACGAAAATGTTTGTCAAACATAGTGGAGAAACAAACACAAACTGACCTGTGATAAGTCAAACACCATAAATAACAAACAACAAATAGGTCATGTGAAAGTTTGCAAACATCCCACGATATTTGTTTCTGCTCGTTAGGCATCAGATTCATTAACAAAAGCTGGAAGGATCATTTACCCAACCCAGAAAGACCACGAACAGAAAAAGAGGCTAAGCACGTTCAATTGTATCACTGAGCAATGGCCTAGGGTTTTGAGGCACCAGCCTGGGAGCCAGAAAACTCTCTTTTGTACTTGTTCTGCTGGATAACTCTGAGTCCTGCTGAATCACTGACTGAATTCCTCAGTTGGGATTAATTACTTTAGCTTAAGGCAGAGATAATGATCCTGACCTCCCTTGTAAAGTACTTAGAAACATGCAGCATGTGGCTGTAAAGGGGTAGAGGAGGAAGGACAAACCATACTCATCCCTGTTGTGCCACGTTAGATGCTGGTTAGATGCTGGTTAAAACCAGGTTGTTCAGCTTGCATGTACTAGGCCCACCCATTGGGCAGGAAGATGTGCCAGGGGAGGGTTAGGTTGGGTATTAGGGAAAGGCTCTTCCCCCAGAGGGTGGTGGAGTGCTGGCACAGGCTCCCCAGGGAGGCAGTCACGGCACCCAGCCTGGCGATGTTCAAGAAGCACTTGGACAAAGCCCTCAGAGCCATGGTGTGAATTTGGGGCTGTCCTGTGCAGGGAGAGGAGCTGGACTTGATGATCCTTGTGGGTCCCTTCCAGCTCAGGACATTCCATGATTCCTTCTATGATGCAATATTTCTACATCACTGCAATCTCATAGGCTGACTTACAGTATTCTTTACCAGCATCTGAGGATGGATTTTGTATTCCTTACAGACCATGCAAATATTAGCTATTGTAAACTAATCAGGCAACCTTTCCTTGCTGCACCTCTTTTAAGAGAATGGCCTTCAAATACAGAGGACAAGTATGACATGTGCCAACTGCATAGAGTTTAACTTTTTAAAGTATGATTTAAAAGGGCCTTGAGCAGTTGCTCTGCCTTCAGTGGTGAATTTCACCTTCTGAAATATAAAATATATTGAAGGAAGAATACAATCCTCCTAACTGCATCCCAACCTTGTGTGCGTGAAGTGGAAATTTATCCATTATTCTGATTTACTCTATCACCTGCTGATCAGACTGGAGGATGTACACCTCCCATCAGCACTCAGTCTGGAAATCAGACACTACTACAAAAAACTCCCAATGTTTTACCTGGAAACATCTAGCCCTAATATGGTTAACACTTGATAACAATCTTATAAAACTTTATACACCTGTAAGGAGAGTTTACAGCAATAAGTTTTGCCATCATGCTACTATTTATACCCCATAAGCATAGTTTACAGTAATATGCATAGCAACGGTAATGACACTGACAAGAAGAGCATTCGACAGAAGCACAGGTGTTGAGCGTTGTTCTTATACAATCTGTATTACCGCTTATATCTGCATAAACTTAGCTGAATAATCAAAGTTGCCACTTTTGCCATAAAATAAAGACAAATATCAATATTTTGAATGCAAAGATGAGCAGTTTCATAGACACAGACATAGAATATGTGCAGTTTCACAGACAAAATTTTTCAAATCGCATGCTTTCACAGAAAAAAGTCTCTGAGTAAAAAGCCACTTCTCTAAACCAGCATGGGGTGTCTACGAAGTTGCCAATTTCCACTATAATTTGCCTTCTATGCAGAAGTGGAAGAAAAACAATCAACTTACGATCTCCTTGACAACGCACAGGACCCACAGATATCTTGGCTTCAGACCCAGGTCGGTCAACATCTCCAACCACCACCTGACTTACTGGTAGGTGCTCCTTGTATGACAACATCCCAGTGTCTTTTCTCCTGAATTACAGAGAGAGAAAAAAAGAAAGCAATTGTGAAATACATAAAAATAACTTCCTTGATCATTATGATTTTTCAATGAACGAAGCACCAAAAGAATAGGTGTGTAACAATTACACCAGTACAGCGTTACCCTCTAAAAACCTGTCTCAAACAACATCAGTTTGAGCAACAATGCTGCCCGTTTACTGGATAGCAGTGGATGGATAGCAGTTGCTGCCACCCAGGAACATGGAGTAGCAGCTTGCTTTGTGGCCACTCCTGGACTTGTCTGGGCTTATGTGGGTCTTCCTGCTTTCCAGACTGACCAGCTCCACACTAGTGGGTAACACTTTGCTGTTGACCTCCTTGCTGATCTCTTCTGAGAGGGAGAAACATGCTAATGCTTCCTAGAAGTGCATCTTTTTTTGCTCTAGTTGCTGCCAGTTATTACCCGAATGATACAACCTTGGCATACCAAGGAAACAGTGCTTCTTTTATATTTAACATTTTTCATATTATATTAAAAAAGAGAGATTAAAGACTAATTATCTGAAAAGGCTTGTCATCTTAGTCCTGTCATTTCTAACACTAAGTGCCTAAGTCCAAAAAATCTAAACTTGTGAATCAGACCATGAATATGCAGCTCAAACCTCATTTTAGTTAGCAAGATGACTAAAATTCAATTTATAGTCATCTCTAAAAGCTCCTTATTTCAACTGCAGTGAGTAACCTGGTGCCTTTTTCATGCCTAGACCAAATCACTATGCACCACTACAACATTTTTCCTGTATCATTTCAGGAGGCGAATCCAGCTGGCATGTTGAGTGCTGTTTTTTTTTCCAAAAATAAAATAAAATAAACCAAATTTAATTAGGTACCTTATCACTCAGGTGGGGTTTTTTTTTGGTTTTGCTTTTTTTTTTTTGACATAAACACATGGAAGGCTAAAAATATCCACACAGGAAAAAATGCGCTATATATAATATTAGGACTATACTTTTTGACACAAAAGAAAGAAGAAGCAAAATAAATCCATCTATTTCTCTCCCTTTTTTTTTTCCTTTTTCCTTTCTAGCTGTACCTTGCCATGTAATTGAGTATCTAAAGTAAGCAACTTCTTGATCTAAAAATCAATTCCTTTGTTCAAAAATACCATAGGATGAAAGATGAATTCAGGATCTGGGAAAGTTACTGAATGAATATAACTGGGAACTGGTACTGTCAGGAAACTGAAAGTCTTCTTCATCTCTAACTTGGATAACTCCATGATCTGACTCATTAGATTACTAACAACTGGGAAGCCCAGCAGGTGTCTGTATGATCTGTGGTAATGCTCGGGGCTTTCCAGTGCATGGTAGTATTTTCCAGTAGTGTCTCCAGGCATCATTCTCACTAGGTCCTTCTGAAGAGATGGAAGGCAAAACATTCTTTTTAAAAGAAGCACAACTAAAGTAATTAACAAAATAACCATCACATTTTCAAACAACAGTATTTTAGAGCTCCTGTCTGTTCTCTGTGATGAAGAGAGTGATTAGAGATCTAATTACTAGAGTTTTTCAAGTAGTAGATGACTGCTTTCCTTAATCTGTTCTTCCCCTTCAGAGCACTTGCCTTTCTCCATGGGCCATTTGTATTGTGGAGATCATTAACCCTTTCTGGTTGGACACAGCTATACCAGGTGCTATGTCAGTGAGGCTGCTACAGGGTACTGCTAGAAAGGAAGGAAAATGGAGAGAGTAACCCTCACAGGCTGCTTCTGCAGATTGTGTTAGGTTGTGGCACAGCACTTTTCATCCACAGGTTGCAATGCCCTTTACAAAGACATCGTATTCATAAATTTGGAGACAGGCAATATAAGAAAAGGGAGATTAAACGACTTTCCCTTTTAGAAAGAAAGGAGTGAGTAACAAAGCCAGGTATGTAGACCTAATCTTCCATCTCTGCTAAAGACCTGTATCCATGGGACCCACTCCCTTCTAATACAGGATAAATGTAGGTCATCACTTTACTCTTTCTGAGATTTTCCTCTGAGACTGGCTTTCTCTGCTGATTGCTACTCTTTCAAAGAACGCTTTAAAGATGGATGTGTCTATTTAAAATAAAGAATTCTTCAAAGAGCAGTAAAAAAGAAAACTATTGGCATTTCTCTTCTTTCCTTCCCCTCTTACAAAAAGAGCTAATATTTCAGCTCCAAATAAGGATGTCAAAGGGCAGCCCTTTTCCTGTCACCGATAGTTTTCACCTACTTTGGAGCAAATAAAAAGGAGCACTAATGATTTTCTCCCTCTTTACTGATCAAGTTTCTACTCATTTTAATATTTTATTTATGCAGTTAGTGATATGGTCACTTTAAAGCTGTTGCTAAGACAATAAAACTAGATGTTAGAGCTCGTTTCAGGAATAGCCTTATTTTCTGATGGTCGCTTCCTTGTCTCATTGTAGGAAATGCATTCTCCCCTGCACAGGAGCTATTGAGGGCTGGGAGTACTGGACTAAGAGTTAAGAGAAATGCGTTGTCTTTTCTCCAGCAAAACCTGCATAGCTTGTTTGCTCTTAACAAAAAAGGGATAATGATAGCTTTTGGCCCATGCATGCACCAAAAAGACATATATTGAAGAGACTGAGTGGCTCTGTTATGCTTTTCTAAGGTACTTGTAGTTCCTCTGGACATATTAATCAGTGCTGACAAAGTCAAAAACGTTATAAACCAAAGACTGATTAAAATGCTTGACTTTGTACTACATACTTAGAAATAATCACAGCTGGAACACTCAATTTCTGCAAGTGATAATGCTTCTGCTGGTATTTAAAGACTTTGCACATTAAGAGGGTGGAGAAAGTCTCTGAAGTTTTTCCTCACCAAAGAAAATCCCCTTAAGAGAATAAAGATTGAATTCAGAGTGTGTCATATTCCTATTAATAGCCAAATGGGAGATGTATGAATCTGATCAAATCCTGTAATTATTACCAGGAGATATTGATGAAATCTCAGTGTAATTTTCTATTTCTAATTTCTTTTCCTATATATAACAGTCTACAAAGTGCTTCAGGGTGCCTTTGAATGAAAGCAGCAGATACTAGTGTAAGATTTATCATTGGTTTGATTATGATCATCTACGTACTCTTTATAAGCATTCTGTGGTATGTAAAAAAGAAATGCATTATGCATGTATCAGCAAATGACATATTCAAAGTAATGATACGATTCTGTATTGCTATTAATTTGTTTATATAATGATTTTGTACAATCAGACTTCTGTTACTGGAGTAATTTATTTTCTCCAATTTTGTTAGACATCACTTAATTATAAGTCCAGTCCTACACAGGGAAACACATAAAGAACATACTACAGGTAGGAATGGACTTAATTTTAAAAGATATGCTTACATGAGCTGAGGAACTGGGATTGTTTTGAGAATACAAATAAAACACCTACTGGATTGAAACTGTAGTGTATGCTGGTTTTGGCTGGGATAGAGTTAATTTTCTTCCAAGAAGTTAGTATGGGGCTGTCTTTTGGATTTGTGCTGGAAACAGGGGTGATAATACAGGGATGTGTTCGTTATTGCTGAGCAGGGCTTACACAGAGCCAAGGCCTTTTGTGCTTCTCTCATCACCCCACCAGCGAGTGGGCTGGGGGTGCACGGGAAGCTGGGAGGGGACACGGCCGGGACAGTGACCCCAACTGACCCCAGGGATGTCCCACACCGTATGGGGTCATGCTCGGTGTGTAGAGCTGGGGGAAGGAGGAGGAAGGGGGGACATGGGGAGTGATGGCGTTTGCCTTCCCCAGTCACCGTTACGCGTGATGGAGCCCTGCTCTCCTGGAGATGGCTGAGCACCCGCCTGCCCGTGGGGAGCAGGGAATGGATGCCTTGGTTTGCTTGGCTTGCGTGCGCGGCTCTTTCTTTCCCTGTTAAACTGTCTTTATCTCAGCCCATGAGTTTCCTCACTTTTACTCTTCCGATTCTCTCCCCCGTCCCACCAGGGGGGAGTGAGCGAGCGGCTGCGTGGGGCTTGGTGCTGGCTGGGGCTAAACCACAAGTGTTAAACACATATTATTTAATTATTAGGAGTGGTTTGAAGAATACAAACTCCCAAGTATTCCCATTTCAGAGGTATACAGCTGTCCACCTCTCTCATGACCCATTTTTTTTAGTATGCAGGCACCTCTATTGTAATCCCTGAATTTCCATAATCTGTCTGAGAGAGGTATAAAGCAGTTTAGTCCAGCTAATATTTGCAAATGAATGTCTGTAAAAAAACACATTGTAAAGGGTACAGACATGCCAAGTATTAGTATTTTCTCTCTTCCAAAAATATCTGGCAAGAATTTTATTTATATTAGATCTGCTAAGAAGAGCTAATATTACAGAGAATGTAATGAACAATGCAATTTTGGCAGCAGCCTTGATAATCTGGAAGCGAGTTACTTGGAAATATGCAAGCGCTAATTAACAGGATTAAATCAGGGCAAACAAAAGCCAGTATTAAAGCAGAACTAGCTAACTTTTGAAAGTGTTTGGATAAAATTTAGTTAACTTTTTTGTGTACATAATACGCAGCACAAAAGCCATACTTTTAGATTTACCCTGTTCCCAGGGCTCTGTCCTTCTTAGGAATTGTAAACTGCCAACAATATACTCTAGGCTGAAAACTTTTATTTCCACATGAATTTGCTGTTCTCAGGGATTCTTATAGATCTCTTGTCCCTTTCCCACGTCTTGTCACCTCAGATACCCTTATGTGTTAAGTTGGAGCTAATGGCTCACCCTTGATCTGGCTGCCAAGGGGTATTATGGAAAACTTCTCATTACTACACAGGGTCATATAAACTGACGGAGAGTCATAACTCAATTCAGGTTTTTTTCCACACAGGCATTGGACAGGCTGAGGTCCTAGGAAATATGTTGTTCTCATATTCCTAACAGCAAAAGAAGGAGAAGTTTGAACTCCTACAATTAAGACTGATCTTAAGGCAGTTAAGCTTCTTTAGCACACTGGTAAAACAAAATGAGAAAGTGCCACCAACGTTTAGCAACATGCACTTAATTATGATGTATCAGGTGTTTTAGCTGGGTAAGCAAAGCCTATGTGTAGGTACAACTGTTAGCTACATGCAAACAAGGGTTTGCAAGGGGTTTGTTTCAGTGGAAAATGCAGAAGGAAAACAGGAAAGCAGTCTGGATTTTTATTTTTGTTTTTGAAAGCACTCACCTCCTGAAAATCTAAACAATATGATGAAAGACCATCTAATCCCAGCATGCAAATCACTAACATAAACAAGTCCATGCTTTGACATCTATTAGTGAAGATAAATGATACCAAAGCCATGAGGCTGATGGTGCAGCAGGCATAAGTAATCCTTGTTTAGGAATTATAAAAGATCGAATTGAATAGATTAAATTAACTTAATACACAAGAATCATATTCACAAATAGTCCCGCCAGAAAAACGATGAACAAATTGAAGATACCCTCAGTGACAATGAACTGTACAAAAGAAACAGTGGAATTTGCATTTAGCACAAGTCACTTAAGTTACTTTCAGGACCTTCAAACCTTCTTTGAAGAAGAAACCAGTGTAAATTAGCCATGCAAAGACATATTTAATTGTCACCTTTTTTTCTGGGATTGAGGCTTTGATCTCCTTTTTCACTTTACACAGTCTATCCCTCCCCTGACCTTTATGATGAAAAAAATTTAAAATTACATTAGGAAATAAATTTGCCCCTTTGGACACCTCTCAAATCTTATAATCCCATAACACCAACCCTCTTAATTAAATGCAGGCTAATTTGAATCATTATAAACAACCTTATGAGGATTATATGCTTTAATAGTGGTTAGAAAATGAATACTTGATAAGGTATACAGTATATAATTCAAAAATAGCTAATAAAATGCCTATTTTTAAAAAAAGTTCATAACAACTTGATTATTTTTTACAAAAAACTTAAAACACCATGAGTCTTCCAAAGATAGATTGTCTAAACAACACTTTCCAGTATGACCAGGCATGGGGGATTGAGCTGAACAATTTAGGATGCCTGAACCTGAAACTGTATCACCACGGAATTTATGCAAGCAGTTTGGTGAGAGTTTCTGAGTTAAGAAGTTGACAGGAGGCCTCCTTCATTTCTTCCCTTTTCTCTGCTTGGCAAGAGATGAGACACAGAACCCTCTGGCAACTCAGAAGGAACCTTGAAGTCCAGGAGACATGCCGGTGCTACCATGGCACTTAGCGATTCCATGTGCTAGAGATATGAAGTGAGATACATTGAGAAATTGGTGAGAAATGTGTCTCAATTAAAAAATTTATCAGGAAGGAGACTGAGATAGTTTAGACTGATTCTACAGGGCTCTTGCCTGAAAGGGCTTCTTGACTTTCCTCTCAAAGAGGAGTTTGTGAGAAACCGAATAACAACAGCAAAAGGTAAATAAGGGAGATAGCAAACTGGGCTCTGCTTTCTTTTGAACAATATGGATCAATTTCAGGGGAAAATCTGCCTTTGCTGAGTATTTGCTCATATTCCCCTTCCAACAAAACAGTGGAGACAGAAGGTGTCTCCTTCAGGTGGAGCAGCTCCTCTTACAGACTTAATTTCTTAGTGTTCTTTCCCAGAAGAAAAATAAATCTGGGGCTCCTCTTCTTTTGGGTTCCAGCAACAACTCTGGCTTGACTGTTAACTTTTCTTGTTTCTTTACCAAAATATTTTAGGAATGGAATCTAGGAATCCTACCATGTTGTAACTGATCTTTGCATCTGTCAGCAATTTAATCAATTTTCTGTCTCAGTTTCAAAATATTTTAAGTAGGACAGGGAATGTGTGTGGCATTTCCTTTGCGAGAAATGCTGAATCTTGTATTGGGATGTCCCTTCGACCTTGGGTGATTATGAAGACAAGATTACTCAGGATTCAGCTGAAGCCAAGAAAAGAAAGTTCTCCTGTGGACCTAGGGCTGAAATGGGATGCTATGGGAATTTTCCAAGAAAAATAGACATTGGAAAAGGCAAATAGCTTGCTCAAAGAAATTTTTTTTAAAGTTAGTTAAAAAATCCATTTGGCATTTTCAAAACAGTATGATTCATTTATCTAAAAATTTTTCAAAATTCGAAAGATCTTTTGAAAAATAAGTTAATAAATAAAAATATTAAAAATAACCCACAATTCACAATGCCAAAAAAGCTTTCTAGTTATCCTTAGGAAGTTTTAAATGCTTTGTTTTATGACAGAAACTTGAGAAAACTCTGTTCTCAACAGGTGTAATCAAATGAAGGACAATAAATTAAACGATCCATTCAATTATTCAACATGCTCCAGAAAGTTAAATGTCTTTCTTCCTAATCACTTTGACAATGAGAAACCTGTATTCATTCCATAATCCATTCACACATGCTGAAACTTGCCGTGAAATAGCAGGCTACCTTAGCTCCAAGGGAAGAAAATCATGAAGGACTGTACTGAGTACTACCCCTTATTTCAGAAGTTCTCTAATTTAAAACCCCAAGCATTTTTAATTACATTTTTGTATATCTGAATGCATTTTTGTACACCTGAATGCACTACAGCAAGGATAACATTTTACTGTGTGCAAACTAAAAGCAGTTATCTAATGAAATCTGTGTTTTTAATATCTGTACTAGTGAATGTACTATTGCAAGATCTATGCAGATAAATGATGTATTATTTGCAGTTATCTATTCTACTAACTACCCACAAGCCTTTGGATCATGTTCTGTCAAACTATCAGACCAAATGTGCTTCTGGCAGGATTTTTAAGGCACAAGGATCTGTATTGGAAGAAATATTAAAAATTTCAGAGCAGCAGCTTAGAGGCTTCATTTCTTGGAGTTCTTGACAACTTTGACAGTTTTATTTCATATGACTGAAAGAGCTAAATAAAAATAATTGAGTATGGCATGACAAAATAACAGATGGCTATAGTTAATGCTGATTTCAGCCCCTATATGCCTGTTGAATTCAATAACGTACTAAAGAGTATAACTTAATGTTGAATTTGGTCCAGAAAACTTAATGAAGTATGGCACTTACTGCCTAGAAAATTTCAGTAAAACCCAATTGTATAAACATTTACCATTGCTCCTACCCTTTCACTGGCACTTCCTGCGGTGTTTGTCCTTACATCATATCTAATCATATACCTCATACAACACCAAACAACCTACACTTCACACAGAGGCACCATAGGGAGCATCAAGGTGCTGTGATTTAGCTCAACTCTTCAGTTGCTTGTATAGCTATGACACCAAATACTTTGAGAAAAAATCTAGTTTGATCACACCCTGGAACAGAGTGCTTGATTAGGCAACCTCACAAAATCTCCTTCATACATATGATAAGTAGGTTGGTTCTGTCTTCCAAATTTGTATCTCCTGGTAAGCATTTTTCATGCTTATCTTCTCCTTTGTCTTTTTATGCCAAACTGTTGTTTCATTTGGGCTTGTTTATTTTTAACATAGATGATATCTGAGCCCTTTTAGCCTTACTTTTGGGCTTCTGTAAAATAGAGTTTGTTGGTAAGTATAAAGCTGTCTTACATGAAAAATCCATTCAGGTATGTTGGATTCTGCTTTCTGTAAAAAATTACACTTACTTCTGTATCATAGGTGACATTTTGGAAGACACAGAAAAATTAAGTTTCTTGCTAGACATCATGTAGAAAAGAAGCATACCAGCATCCTTCTTCTAAATAATAAACTATTTAAATAGCCAATAAAGAGACACTAGATGGGGAAAAAAGTAATGTCATATGCTATTAAAAGTAAAATTCCAAGAGAAGATACTATTGAGCTATTTATTTCCTTTCTGTAAAGGCCCCAACTATATCTTACCGATTTTTAAGAAAATTTAGGTATTTGAGCCTATTTTTCAGTAGCTCTTTCTCTTCTGACCTCAACTTTTAATTGTAACAACCACAACATCTTATTTTCTGTATCTATAATCAATTCTCATTCATGAAACACTGTATTTTTATGTTATTACAGATGATCTGCTAACCATCTCCCCACAGAAGACCTCAGTTTCCCTTCAGTCCTTAGAGGTAACTCTCACATTGTACTTCAGTTTTCTCTCCAGTATCGGCCCCAGAAGATTGCTTCCCATTTTACTTTTGTGGGTGTGTGGAAGAAGGCAAAGCCACGTGAGTGATGTCTCTCTCTTTCTGCTTTCCTGGACATGGCTGAACACCTGTCTGCTGATGGGAAGTAGCAAATAAATTCCTTATTTTGCTCTGCTAGTGCATGTAGCTTTTGCTTTACCTATTACACTGTCTTTATCTCAACCCACAAATTTTTGCACTTTTCCAATTCTCTCCTCCGTCCCTATGAGGGGGTGTGAGCAAGTGGCTGCGTGATGAGGCTTAGTGGCCTACTGGGGTTAAACCACAACATCCCAAATTAGGAAGAATTTGTCTGTTGAATGTCTACTAGCATAAATATTTCTTCCTCACTCATGTTCACCTCAATGTATTTTTAGAGAAAGTGATACGACTACGTTCTAGCACATGGGAGATGGAAGACAATGCAGAGACAAATAAGTTGCTGCTAACCCCAACTATTGTGTGCACATAACACTGTGCAAAGATTGAAGTTCAGACCTGAAAAGCAGTCTGGCTTCATGGGCAAGAACCATGGCTGAGCAAATAAACCTTGCCAAAGCCTTCTGAAGAATGTAAGAATAGAAGAAATGACCTGTAGCATCAGAACAACAGTTCACCTGCTCCATCATCCTGTTGTGGACAGTGGTAGTAAGACAGGCTGCTCAGGACAAGCATGTGAGCGTGGCCACTTTTGTCACGCATTCACCTTTCACTCCCCCACCGTCCACCATGACTGCATTAAAAGTGTTACAGGTGCTCAGTGCTTACAGTATCCATTGATGGACCTGTTTTCCATGAATCTGTTAAATCCTTTTCTGAGCCTGCTAATGATGTCTGCTTGTACAGCCTCCTCTGGCAGCAAGTTCCAGAAGTTTACTACTGGCTGTGTAAAGTAGTACGATTTTCACCATCTCTTTTAAGCTGCTCTTATACCAATTAACAGGTCTGTACTAGCTTTTGGTGTCTTTGTGCTATGCTCCTATGCACTATGTAGGTATGTTAACAGTGTTCTATTTTATGTGAACGTCCCTCTTGTTTATTCTTCATCAAACAACAAAAAGTGGCTCCATGTGCATGCAACAATACCCAGTGAAATCACCCCAGTTCCTTCTGAGCAAGGTATTACACTGCTTGAAGGAATATCTTCAGGGCAAAAAAATAAAGAGAAATAGAATCAGTGAGGAAACTATGTTCATGTATCTTTAAGGAAGCAGAGTTCAGAAACAGAAAGGTATGAATTAATTGTTTTCTAAGGTCTTCAGAAAAAAATAATTGCTTACAAACAATAATAATCTGTTTTAAGATTATAGAGGACTCACTGACAATAAACACAACAGAACCTGGAGGTTTGCAGATACGTTCTTCAGCTGTGTAAGTATAATTTACACTGAGCTTATAAGGCTTTATACAAGGTCATAAATGATTTGCAAGCATTAATATATCAGAAGTGGAAACTGAAGTCATATAAGAATCATGAGGAGGTAGGTGCTATAAATATTGGAAGTATATCACTAGAAGGTTCTTAAGAAGGTTGAGTAAGTTGAGAAAGTTAAGTAAGGACAGATAAAAAAGATCAACTGATTTGCTGAACTCTGAAACAGTTGAATAACTGCTTAGCTGAACCTTCAGTAATCATTAAAGAAACTTGTAAAAAACCTGAAAAAATGAATGTTACCAGAAATAATAAGTTTTATTTTTCTTGAATTATTGGATAATATTCATTCTAGATAAACAACAGGAGTAAGCATAAAGTGGTCAAGTGGTTGAGTCTTTTGAAAAAATACCATTGAGATCACTAAAATAAGATTTTTTTTTGTTTTGCTATAGTTTCCTACAAAGAAAGAAAACATATGTTGAATTCAATTTCAAAATACTTTCCCATTTTGTTTACAGGGATGGCCTCCAGTTTTCATCATTCAATTTATTTTGTGATAAGACTTGCAATTGACTCCATTCACCCATTTCTGTTTTGTGTTCACTTCCTTGACTGAAGATGAAAAAGATTTAACAAAATAGAAGATTAGTTAATTTACTACCTCCATGAATCTTGCATTTCCTTGACATTAGGGCTTTTCTAGGGAGGTGCAATTAAAATATAAGTCAGTATGCATTCTGGCAGTTCTATTATGCATTACTAACATCTTCTTTTTGTGTTAAGAATCCTTGAGATCTGGTTAGCCACCTTATTTTCCAGGAAATCCTGAATGACAGTAGAAAACACTTCTAATCATTATTCATTCTACTACCCTTACAAATACTAGTAAGTATAAAGTAAGTGCTGATCCCCAACTAAGTGCCTACCAAAGAATAATTTGTAGTTTGTGAAGATCACAGAATCACAGAA
>VZTV01041308.1:31012-43340 GCA_013400875.1 Anhinga rufa | reverse complement strand
GAAGCCTGTCCCAGTGTTTGACCACCCTCTCTACTGCAAAATAAATGCTTCCTAATGTGCAGTCTAAACCTCCCTCGGCACAGCTTTGAGCCATTCCTACAGGTCCTATCACTGGATACCAGGGAGAGGAGACCAGCACCTCCCTCTCCACTTCCCTGCCTCAGGAAGCTGTTGCCTCTCAGCTTCCTTTTCTCCAAACTAGACAAAGCCAAATTTTATATTAGCTCATGTCTAGTACACATACTGCAGAAGACCAAGAAACTGCAATTCATTAGACTTTGGACATAACAAATGGCACCTCAGAAGAGCCTACTGCTATCTGTTAACTAATATGGGACCACCAGAGATGCAGAGGTTTACAGTGTAAGAACTAAAGGATTCTTTCCAACTACAACAGGTATTAGAAGCAAGTTTAGTTAAGACAAAACAAAAAACACAGAAAATCCATTTAGAAGTCTAGAAATTACATCATGCAGAAATTATTAAATTACTTGTCAAGTTTGATCTCTTTTGCTTGCTCTAAGTGACCTGACGAGTCAATGTGAAGTGCTGAATTATTCAGAATATGTAAACTCCCTGCAGCATCTTCCAAGATTACAAAATATTTCAGAGGCAGCTTTGTCATTACACATTCATTTTCTGAAAGACCATCAATGGTCACTACATGGTCACTACAGCATAAGGATCCCAGGATCAGAGGACAGCACACAGAACAGATCTTAGGGCTTTTAATGTGCTCCAGAAAAATAATAAAAATAAAATGAAAAAAACCAAACACCACACAAACCTCACCCTTTATAAAAGAAACCCAACTGTTTTGTATAACTTGCTCAGTCCTCAAGAAAGGTATTGACTGAGAGCAGTAGTGCACGAAGCACTTTTTTATTTTTATTTCATTTTCATAAGTCCTCAAATGCATCCTTCCAGATGCAACATTAGAAATGCCATCTGCAGTTCCACAGCATCTTAATCTTTGGCCCACAGTTCAAACCAGCATGTTGATTTTGTTATATGGTGCACTTTGCAAAAGAAAAAGGAACAGGATCACCGATGCTTTTCACAAAAATATGCTAATTATGATTTGAAGACAAATACTGGTCTGTGACCGTAAGGATGAATGAATTTCAATTTCCTATGACTGTCTTACTGCAGATCAACAGATGTGCAAAGATGTGTAAGCTTTTATTAAGTCTTTTTCCATGGCTGATGTAATTATAGTGGGGTTTTTCCATGTGGACTTTCTGGCACCAAATAGGGTTGCAGCCTTTCTTTTGGTTGGGGTATCCACATACTTTTATTCCACTCTTCAGACACCTCTTTTCACACTAGCCATAATTCACTACCAAATTTGTTGAAATTGGACCTGGAGCTCAAAACATATTGGTGATACACATTCAAAAACAAGAGTGTGGCTGCAGAAACATGGTGTCTGCAAGAAATCTGCCTGGAATTTGAAATATTTGTGTCACATTCATCTTCATAACCAAAAAAAGTCATGCAAGAAAAGCACATTAAAGTTTATTTTTGATTATACTGTCAATGCCAGCTTTAACACAACAGCAACACATTTTAGCCATTTTGCATTTAAGCAAGTTTCATGAAAACTCACTGACTGTATGCTATACTTGCTAATCTCAAGCAAAAACGATTTTGACAGGGTCTACGCTTATTCACTGCTTTACTCCAAACATTTCTCATTTCACTAACTACCCTTTGCTCTCGATTAATATAATAACTTCTACTCAACAGAGCCATGGTCTTTGAACAACATTTTGTAGTTGTTAAGAAATGCCAAATTTTTAATTGATTAAATAAAAACAGGGCAGCTTCTAAGTACCTAAAGGTTTCAAGGCACTGGTATTACAGGTGATAAAACAGAAATAAATGGGCATCTTCTAGCTATCACATTCTAATGACTTCCATTCTAACTGATGACAAATTCTCCACATTCAAGTTAAGCAAATGCACTCGCTGCAGCGTAAGTTACCATTAGAGGTTTTTGAAGCAATATTTTGTATCAAAAGGTGTCTCAGGAAGCAAAATCCTATGGGGTTTGCAGCAAACATGCAAAAATCACTGAATGTATATTCTAAACACATCTTCACATCTGAAATCTCTCTCTTCTGTCAAGCATTCTGAGGTCAAGGCACAGAGAAACGAAAAAGGATGAGGTACAACTATAATGCTTACAACATTCTTGAAAACTTGCTCCCTATCTCTTTCCACATTTGTAATCTATGGATTATAAAAAACAGTATTTGTAAAGTGTTGCAAGTCACACACATGAAAATACAATAGTTCGGGGGTTTTTTAACTGAAAAACCAATATCATAACTACATTACTTTCAGAGAAAGGGATAACTCCGTGCCTGAGTTGTATTGTAGGAGCTTGTATTTCTAAACACAACCATGACAGTCAAGCTACTTGTACCTTAATATTTCAATGCTCAGCCATTAAATCTTTAAATAGAATTTAAAAAGGAGGAGATCAAACTTACGAAGTATTCTAACTCTGCCCTGTGACTTACAATTCTCCCTCCCTCT
This sequence comes from Anhinga rufa, assembly GCA_013400875.1. NCBI lineage: Eukaryota > Metazoa > Chordata > Aves > Suliformes > Anhingidae > Anhinga > Anhinga rufa. The sequence goes on along the minus strand of VZTV01041308.1, from coordinate 40,796 downwards.
TTTATTCCATAAAGCAGAGATAAACTATATTCACAGCAGAGACCAATTCAAGCAGACAAAAAAAAATATTAGTTGATCCGTAAAGCCCATGGGAACATAAAAACATTTTTTCCAGTGAAAACCCTAAAAAGGAACACACAATGTACTGCACTCCACACTCTCTGTTGTCTTCAGCAGAACCACAGCTGAAATGTACATGATAACCCTATGTGGAGAACTTAAATTAGTTGCTCAATCATATGAAGAAAAGAGACAGACACAAGAAAAGAACAGCAGTGATATGTATGCAGATAACAACAAAAAAGAGCCAAAATCTGACTTTTGAGTCTACTGGCCTTTACAGCAGCCAGTTTATTGAAATCATGTATACTGGAATCATAACAAACAACTTTAATTCTAACTTACCTGCTGAACTTTCTGTGAACACTGTTAAGGTCTGTCCTCCCACACTTTGCAAAAGAAATGGATGTTCCCTTGGGGCACTGACTGAAGCAGGTTTTCCTCCAATATCACTGATGCTTGCAAGCTCTTCATTCAAAGTAAATGACACCTAACAGTCACAATTATCACAGTGTTACTAAACAGACTCAATTACATAGCTTTAAGAGTTATGGGGAAACAAAACAGAGAAAAAGCAAGTAGTATAGCACATTGCCATTTCAGAAACATAAAGAGTGGGATAAGAGTTTTAATATATTGATCTCTTGTTAAAATATAGAATTCAAAGCTTTCAGGTACTTAATAAAATTTACTTATCTTTTAAAAATTGTAAATTGCTTCCTCCTGAAGTCAGAGAATAATTTGATTTTACTTATTAAAATGTAAGGCATAACAGGTTTTCAGACACTGTTCAGTATGAGCACTTTAAAATGTTTCACAAAGCCAGCTGAGTCCCAGAAAAAAGTGCTAATGTACCACAACATGTATTATTAGCCTGAGGACTCCTGAATTGCACGCAGCCCAGGAGAGATTCAAATACAGCTCCTTTGCTATGTTTACATTGTATACCCAATACATGAGCTGAGGAGGTACTGGGGGGACTGGGTAACCAGAATCCCTAGCTGCGGAACATGGCAAGAAACCTGAAAAGGGACTGTTCAGAGCTGCACTGCATACTTTTCCTGTACATCCTGCTTAGCCTCATTCTGCCATGCAGCAACAGGGTTCCCAGGAAGCCACCCATTCTCATGGGGTTCCTCACCACTTGGCTCTACAGAGACTGCAAAATGCACTTTGTGGCTCTCATCAATATCAAGATTTTGGTGTGGGGCTCACAAAATTAGGGAGGTTGGCTCATATTCCAGCCTAGAAGAGTCCAATCAAACATCGAAACCTCCAGCAGAATTCTCTCCACTTATTCTAAAAGGAGTTTGGCCAGGTTATCAAATGGCAAATGAAGCTTGCTTCCCTGACATTTTTTTGTCCAGAGTTTCTTCCAATTCAGCGACAGACTGACGTGGTATTTGAAGTCATTCCATCTAATGCAACTTTCCTTCTCTCTTGTAAAAGTACAGGAAGTTACTGTCATTCACTGAGGCTGCTAATAAATGCAGTTACCTTTGCATACAGCAAAACTTTCAAATTGCTTTACATGTAGTAGGACCAAATTCCGAATTTAAGGCAGAATACATTCTGAAATTGCAATCCCCAATCTCTTTTGCTTTATCATCATCCTCCTTAGTTCTCAGATAGCCTTTTGCATTAACACATCCCAAAATGTTTAGAGAGAAGGTCATTACTATGACTGCTGCTGACAGATGCGTAAACAAATGTAGGGAACAGAGAGACTTGATCAAAGTCCCACAGTAAACCTATGAGCAGAGCTACGAACAGAATTATTTCCTCCTGATTCTGTGGTACAATGCTTCATTACAGGTGTAATAAAAATTATATGACATTAGAAACCAGCATACTGTACACAATTTTTAGAATTTAAAATGTAACAAATTCACAGCCTTTGTATTTGGCAATTACTTACTTCTGTTCTTCCTTGATTTCTGTAAAAGAAAATATTTAATGTTTTAGTTTCCATAATCTAATTCCACAAGTTTAGCTTCCCTGATAAAAAAGCAAATTAAAATTCTAGTTTTGTTACTCATCTTCACTCCTGAGCTGCTCAATTTTTATTTTTTTTTTAATGCTGATGCCCAAGAATAAATGGGAAAATTCAGCAGGTGAGAACAGAAGCAGCAAAATAGCACTTAAGCAAGTTAAAGAACATTCTCCAGTTAGATGTGCATATTCCTTGGGTTTAAGAAATCAAACATCATGTAATGGGATACAGCTACTCCCCAGTATTATTTCATATCATTTATGTATTGATAATCACTATACAAGCAAGTACCTTTCAGGTTTCAGAGAAATATGCACAGTGTTTGCAAGAAACAGGATTATGTATTAGAAGACATGCAACATAATCTATTTTACTGCAGTTAACTTCTAAGAATTGCAACCAATAAAGGTACAGTAAAGGCTTACTTGGCAATCCTTAGTTTTCCCACTTCACCCCTTCCTGAAGCTTTATTCCACTGTTGTGACAAGTATTTGGGGACCTAAAAAAAGAAGACATTTCAAGAAAAGCAGATTTTAAAATCCTATATAAATTTTGTACATGTATATACTTTCAGTGCAGTTATCCTGACCATTTCAGAATACAATATGATCTAAATATAATAGACAATATATTCTATTAGGGAGAGCAGAGGGAACAATGTAGCACAAAAACAAGGCCAGTAGAGAGTCCCAAATTTCCCAAAGGGGGGGGGAATATCTTATAATACCTTTAATCTAAAATACTATTATCCAATCATGAAAGGCAAAAAAAGATCAGCTTCATATTCTTAAACTAAGGAGTCCACATAATTTTATCAAGTAATACTATCCTTTAAATAAACATCAGAAGTTCTCATCTCTCTATGAAGAAAAAAAAACAAACCCAAAAACCCACCGATGAGAAGTTAGGCAATAACAACAGAGACCAAAAGGTGCTGTGAAAGGAAGGCTTAGCGTTTGGGAACCTCAGACACATTCAGCAGCAAACCATAGCCCTACTCCCACCAGATGTCCCCTTCTTCAATAGCAGAACTACCCTATGCAGATCTGCCTCCCATCACTCATTCCCACCCCTCCACTCTACTGAGAAAGGTCTTTGTGGAGCTGGTCAGTATATGGAAAGAGCAAACTGATCTGTCTGGGAGGTGTGGGGGACTTCTACTATTTAGCTGCACAGATTTTATATTTAGCAGCATGTGGAACAACCAGACCAGGTTCCCAACCCATTTCCCCAAACAATTGCACACGGCAAAGGTCAGTGCGGGGGACAAGAACAAGCAGCCCTAACTAACCTGATACATCCAAGGAACAAAGCAGCTCCAGGGATGCTGACTCACCTACACACGCATTCCTTTGGTTACAAAGGTTTTGGTTATCTGCAACCTCAGGTGGCTTGGGCTTATGATGGATGGTAAAGGCACTCACTTAACCAACCATCAAGTTGGAAGCTGGCTTTCCAAGCAGACCCATTTTTTTCCTCTTTTCCCATCAATGTGGCTGAAATCACAGCCTCCCTCTTCACTCTCTGGCCAAAAAGGTACCAGCTAACTGCTGCCAGGTAAACGAGACCCCAACAGCTGGCACTTCCATGGCCAGCCTCAATGCCTCACTGCTGCTGCTGTGCTGCACGCCCACACTCTTCAGGCTCCCAAACACATCCCAGATGCGACGATGCATGCACGATGCATGCACGCTTGCGTGCGGCAGCAACAGCACTCCTTTCTTCTGGAGAGAGTAATGCCAGGAGGTGTCCAGTTCTCAGCAGAGTTACCCCAGTTCTCCCTAAAGACCAGGCAAGCTGAGAGATGACAAACAACATTTATTCTGTGAAATCAAAAGGTTAAGCGTTTATTTCGATATATGGTGCTATGGGTGATGGACACCTATAAATCTGAGCACTTTTATGAAGGCACAGTTTCCCAGCACTTCAAAAGGTGGACCGCGCTGGTGGCTGCCACTGCCCTGCCTCACAGAGGTGCTCCCAGCTCAGCCCATGTGCTCAGCCCCAGTGAGGCACTTCAAGCTTCGCAGTTTAGCCCCAGAGGAACAAGGAACTTCTCTACCTTCTCTGCTCCACCGTGTGGCATCAGTTCTAGCCGTGTCTACCTTTCCTTGCAAGAAGCCAGCTCAATTGGTTAAAAGTGCAGAATGCAATGTTTTGCAGATCACAGTTTTTTTCCCCACCATTCAGCAATTATGACTGTCTTTTCTATGATGACTTTTTATACAGACTGAACATGACACATTAGTACAACAAATCTGAGACTGGAGCAATTTCCCCCCTACACACAAGCTATTAGATGTAGAAGGCACCGTGGCACATCGAGAGATGGTACACAGACATGAGGCAATAAGGACAACCTCACATCTGACTATTTAAAACTAACTGTAAGTTGTTCAAGTGATATGGAAATTACAGATTTTTTTCAAAAGGAAATAGCTGAAAGCAGTCTAATAGAAGCTACTACTTCCTAGAAACCCCTTTCTTTCTAATAAGGATGCAGCAGTCACTGGGGGAACATAATCTTAAAGATCTACAGTAGTCTCAGTGTCTAGCAAAACAGGCTTGTTAAAGGTAAAATCATTTACTGTTCCAACGCTATGTACTAAAAAAGTATTCTGACAAAGGAATTTTATATCCTTTTTCTTCACATGCTCACGACACATCAGGACAAAACCACAGTCTTTAATTTTGCAGCAACGTTCTTTACTGGTACACCAAAGTTCATTCTAGCTCACACAGTCCACAGCTACTGAAAACATCTGTGCCCACACAGAAAAATGGTGTGAGACACAGCCAGGGAGAAGGAGAAACGTACTAAGCTCTGCCTGTGGCATTTTCTGTTTCAAGCAGCAAAGAGGCACTTTGTAGTTTGATTTTTGTCTTGCATAGAATAAAACTAAGCCAAGTTTCACTGCACAGCTGAGAAGGTGAAGAGCCTGCTCCAGGAATTTGCTGACAAACAGCAACCTTCTGATTTCCTAAAGCTCAAATTAATTTAACACTAACCTTGCATCTACCTGTTTTTCAAAAAACACACCAGAAAACACCTTGCTACTGGTGCTTAGCACTTTCCTTCAGTCTCACAGCACCCTATGAAGTACTGTGGAATAGCTAGAAAATCCAGATGTCCTCTAACTGCTCAGCCAAACGAAATGTCAGTCCAGGTTTCCATAAAGTCCTAACACTGGGTCAAAAATGCCACAAATGCACAACAGAAAGCCATGAATTGGTACAATCTACTGATATATATTTTTTCCACAGTTTTCAAAGTGGTAATTTTCTACAGCGGATTTCATTCCAGATCAGGTATCATTTTCTTTCTAAAGCCAAGATAAATGCTATGACATGTGCCCCAGCCGACTCAGTAGAAATATTATTATGTACTCACACCTAATCCGTATCTAATTTATATTGCCAGGTAATAAGGTAGATACACATTTGGTATGAGTGGACAAGGAGTGAAGGGCTCTCATGCTGTTAAAATCACTGACTTGCTATATAATCAGATGAGGAATTTATTCAGATTAAGAGGCTGCAGATCAATCACATTTCTTTCAGCAGCATGGGAAACAGTCTCAAAGAGTGCAACTAATCATCTCTCTGCTGACCTATCTGTAGTCAAGGGCTCTGCAGAGAAAGAAAAAGGGTTACAAAGGCCTGTGATCAAGGATTACTTCTATCTATACACAGTTACTTCAGCTAAAACCAGATGGTACTCTCAAAACCACATGCTAAACTCTGTAGCTCCATGCTGAAGGTGTAAACAATCACAGGATAGATTAAATAAAGTCTTACATGCTGTAGGCATCTTAATTTGCTTTCTTTTAACTTTAGCATAATAAAAGTTTAATGTACGGAGACCAGTCAGTTTGCAAACGCCTTACACTCATTGAAAGAACCTACAGAAAACAAGAGTGGCCTGCTTTTACAGAGCAGAAAGAATTTTCAAAGACCCCACAGCAGGATTTTGCAAAATATACACCCAGAGAAAGACTGACGCGGGGACAGAGTACCTGCCATAGTGAAAGGCTACTGAACCTTTTCAAGACCAGTGGCCTTTATTCCAGGATTTGTACACAAGAACACTCTTCTCTCCAAAAACCATACAATTTAATCATGAGAAGAAATATGATGTACTAAGTAGTATCACTTCAGCAGACCTCTTCAGACTGCTGTTTTCTTCTTGCTACTCCCATCACACAAACACCCAGGCACCAGTACACGAGGCACCGTGCAGGTAACGTACAGCACAAGGGCCCCTGCTCCATGTGTCTTTCAGCTTCTTCACAGCTTCCTACCTGCCTTTAGATCAAACCAGATAAACAGACCCTATCTACAACAAACTACTTCCAATTTTATGTATGAAATTTTATCAGCTCTTTCACTATATAGCAATATGTATGCAGTACGTACATCAGAAACTGAGTAAGGCTGACATCAGGTTCTATGTTTTCATTTATTTTCCTTTGAAGACAAAAAAAAAGAAATTATATAAAGATACCATCTTTCCAAATATAGATCAATGCAGCAGATTAAATAAATTAAAAAAAAAATCAAACATTACACAGGGAATAAGAAATTAACAATTCTAATGGCTAACACTAAATGGGTTTCACTTTACCACAAGTACACAACCAACAGTTGTTGTAATATTGCCCTATCTTAGCTTTCACTGAACACACAGGAAAAAAATATTCCAGTTGCTTTCTGGGTTTGCACTGAAGCGACTCACTTGATTTCTGGTACCCCTCTTACTGCTCATGCTTCTAAAGTACTCATCACTACATTTTTTTATTGCCTGTTAAGTAGTCTCTCTGGAATACTTCCTGTGCTTGCATAATACATGCTAAAAGGAAATTAAATAAACCAGGTTTTTTATTCCAGCAGAACTGATTGCTCTCTCCCTCAAAGGAAGGATAAATTCAGCCTCATTATCCTAACTAGTGAAGATAAAAAGTACAGATGCCACACACTGTCATGCCTCCGAGTATGTTGAAGGTCCTAGAAACAAGGATGCCTGTTTCCAAGTTCAGGTCTGAAGGAATTCAAAGAATAAAATCCTGCACATCCCTTGCTATGGTCTACCAATGTTAGCAACTTTGTAACTTTTTTTTATTTTATAAGAGGACAGACAAATTATCAATTCAGACAGGATTACATTAACACAATATAACTGTGACAGCACATTGTAAAAGACACATTAAGAGCGTTCCTCTCAGTCTAGTTCTCTCATTAGACCAGGCAGCACCCTGTGCTCACAGAGCAGCATCAGATAGAAGCACAAATGTGCCTGAAAATTCCTGGCTTGCTTCAAGAACCACCAAACTGTTTCAGACTAAAGGGTAACTAAGTAAATTCATTGTCCTGTCCCCAAATGCTGCCAACAGCAATACTTACAGAAGAGCAGGAGAACACAAGAACAAAAGGTATTTCCCCAGCATGCCGTTCTAATCACTGTGATCTTTGATGCAGCAGCCTTGAGGTATGGGAGCATACTAATTTTTAATATCTCAACCTGATTTTCTCGCCTGAATTTGTCTAACAGCTTTTTGAGCTGCCGAGAAGTTTTGACATTCACAACTTCCTTTTGCAACAAGTTTCAGATGAATTCATTTGACACACCCTTAATTCTTCTGTTAGAACAGACTCTTCCCTACTCATTTCTCCCCATCCACCTGTGGTGTTACTCATTACTTTACAGAACTTTACATAAGATTTCCAAAGAACTTTAAGATTTCTTAAGAACTTTACCTACTTCACATAAGATTTCCAAATCAATCACTTTGCCAGCCTGAAAGGTAACAATGTATTTAGGAATTTCCTCCACAGCCACCATTCCTTGTTCCCCAGATCATCCCTGGTGCTCTTCTCTGTCCTGTTTTTAGTTCTGCTGTATCCTTTCCACAATGGAGGATGAGACCAGAACTACACGCAGTATTCAGGATACAGGCAATACGATGGCATAATAATATTTTATCTTTTGTTCTCTGTATCATACCCAATGTTGAATCTGCTCTTTTGACATGACATTCTCACAGTTATCAACATCTACTGTAAAACTAAACCTCCTTTCTAATGACTACAACCAGCAAAGACCAAATCGCTGTGTAAATATTAGGATGGTTTCTCCCTATGCACATCAGATTATATTTTTCAACTCTGAATTTTTCATCTGCCATTTTGTCATCCTGTCACCGAGTATCATGATACGCTTCTGCAGCTTTCTGCTGTCAGCTTTCATTTTTACTGTCCTGGATAAGCTATTACAATTACAGCACTAGACATTTTTCAGTAAGGTTTCATGAAATCAGAAGTTCTGCTGTCGGTACAAATGAGGAAGCCAGACGCAGCGACCTACCCACCACCAAACCTGCTGTGCTGTGCAGAATTTCTGAAATCCCATGCCATTCTCAAGTACCACAGTAAGATATTTTGTTAGCTGAAGTATGATGGTGTCACACCCCCTCACCACAGAGAACCAGTATTTGGGTACTCCCCTATCCCCACAGGTTTTCAAGTTGATGGTCTTGTCGTAAGGGGCTTCAGACAAGAACGTACTGAAGGACATAAACTTTACAAGCGTGATGGGGGACATCCTGGAGGGATGTGAACAACCTAGCAGCAGGTGCCACTTGAAACCAAGACAAAAGGAATTAAGGACATCTCCATCTGGATAAGAGTCAGAACACCAGCTGAAACCAATGCACCTTACAATACACTGTGACAAGATTACTCGATGGGCCAACTCATGACCATTATGTGGAAGAAGGACTCGGAGTTCATGGGAAGGACACAAAAAATACCCTTTCAACAAACCACTAGGGACCACTGGAGACCACCTGATACCTCTTCAGGGGCTCTGAAGGGACTTAAAATACACAGGTAATTAAGATGCAAGTATTATAATTAGTTCCAGGAAATCTAATGCGTATGTATACAACTAAGCAATATAAGCTTTGTCTATTGCGGCTTGCAGTATGCACGCTAGGAGGAATTATCCCCCGTGCATCCGGCGCTGTAATAAAGAATGCCTGCTTCTTAATGCCACACTGGTGTTAAGGAGTTTTATTCTGGATTTCGGTGACAGTCTAGGCCTGATCTCTCTCCCCAAAGGGGGAAAAGGAGGCCGCTGCTGTTTCACCCCAGGCTGCACAAACAGAGATGTAGAAAAGCGGGGGCACATCCACAGGGGACTAGAAGGGGGCCAGGGCACATATCGCCCCACTGGCTGCGAGTCTCCTCCTCCCTGCTGCCAGCAGAGGTTCCCAAGCCACCTCGACGGAAAGGCCCTCCCCAGAGCAGGGCCTGGTCAGAGGAGCAGCAGGTGCGAGCACGGCCCTGCAGCAGACGGGTGCCCGGGTTTGACTCGATGCTCTTTGCGCCTCGCCACAGCGCCGGGGCTGCGGCCGCGCCGTTCTGGCGCCGGCGTGAGCCGAGGCGGCGCGGCGCGACACGGGAGCTCGGGCCTCCCGCCGCCACGGGCCGGGCCGGGCCCGGCGCCGCCCCGGCGGCTTCTTACCTTCACTAGCCACATGCCCGTGTTCTGCTTGGCGCCGGTGAGGTCTAGCTCGCCCTTCTCGCTCATGGCGGAGCAGGTGGCCGGGGCGGAGGGCGGGAGAGCGGTCGGTGCACGCCGGCAGCGCTTCCCGAGCCCGCGGTCGCTGTACCCGCCCGGACCCGCACGGCAGCGCACCGCCGGCAGACGGTGGCCCGCGGCGGCCAAACCTC
>VZTV01041308.1:183-30994 GCA_013400875.1 Anhinga rufa | reverse complement strand
GGCGGGAACTCGGCGCTGTAGATGCCGGGGTTCGAGTCCCCGCCCCGGCGCGGCCGCGGGTAGGGGGGGCCTCGACATGGCGGCTACAAGAAGTTGTTCTCTCCCTGTACGGGAAGGGTTATCCCGGCATGCGGGACAACGGCAGCCGCATGCAAAATGATCTAGAGAAACTGGAGGAGCAGCCTAGAGAGAGGAGACACTGCCATGACAGCACTCTCCTGCGTGGGCAGCCTGCCAGGCTGGGGAGCAGCTCCAGGGAAAGGGGTCAAAGCATCACAGAGTGCCCACAACACAGAATCATTAAGGTTGGAAAAGACCTCCAAGATCATCAAGTCCAACTGTCAACCCAACACCACCATAGCTCCTAAACCATGTCCTGAAGTGCCACCTCTACACATCTTTTAAACACCTCCAGGGATGGTGACTCCACCACCGCTCTGGGCAGCCTGTTCCAGTGCCTGACCACTTTCAATAAGGAAATTTTTTCCTATTATCCCATCTAAAACTCCCCTGAGGCAGCTTCAGGCCATTTCCTCTCGTTCTATCGCTAGTAACTTGGGAGAAGAGACCAACACCCACCTCGCTACAAACTCCTCTCAGGTAGCTGTACAGAGCAATAAGGTCTCCCCTCAGCCTCTTCTTCTCCAGACTAAAGAACCCCAGCTCCCTAGGCCACTTCCCATAAGACCTGCTCTCCAGACCCTTCACCAGCTTCGTTGCCCTTCTCTGGACACGCTCCAGCACCTCAATGTCCTTCTTGTAGTGAGGGGCCCAAAACTGAACACAGTATTCGAGGTGTGGGGAAAAAAAAGAGCAGGTGAATAGTTTACCATAGATAGAAAGTGAAGAATTAGGCTTAGCTTTCCACAAAGGGAACTCATGGTGAAGCGTTGGAATGGGCTGTCCAAAGAGGGGATGGCATCTCGTACACTGAAAAGGTCTTACGTCAGGAGAGAGCAAGCGTCTGCCAGTTCTGCTTTGAGACGGGGGACTGGGCTTAGATAACCTCTCTAAGTACCTATTTTACGACCCTGTCCCTATCACTGGGGAAGTTTTCCTAGCATCTAGACTGCTTCCATTGTTGCAGTTTAAACTCATTATTTCCTTCTACCCATTGTGGACACGGAAAGAATTTTATTACCTTTCTCTCTGCAGTTTTACTTTATCCCTTCACTGAAATGTATCCCTTTGGTTTGTCTCCACTTATACTAAATAGCCTCAGTTCATTCAATTTTGTCATATAGGTGATATATTCTAGACCTCTGGTCGTGCCCGTTGCTCCCTGAATTCTCCCCAGTACAGGTTTACATTCTCCTTGAAGTACGGCTGTACAACACTGAAGGTCATACTCCATCTGAGACTGCACCAGCAGCAAGCAGAGAGTATTTCTGGTACGATATGCAAGACATTGCTCATCTGGCTTGCAGAAAACACTCTCAGTATTACATCTCAGATATGCTAGTCTGTCCTTCTAATTATAGGCAAGCATCTAGGTAATCAAGGCAGGCAATGCTTTTATGCATATCTGAAGCAACAACAGCTAACATTGAACTATTCTGATTAGGATTAATTACATTTAAAAATTACTTTTGTTTTTGCATTGGAACTGTACCTGTCTGCAGAGCTCAGCTGGGAGGATGGATGAAGCTTATGCTGTTAGTCAGCTTCCACTAAAAATTCAGATTTCTTTAAGACAAACCTTCACAGACACACCAGAAGCATCTCCTCAAATGCTAACAAAAATGGAAGCAGATGCATCTCAACAGCAGTAAAACCAGCCACCATTCCTGGGACTGTGCAACCCCCAAATATCATAGGTCTAAGACCCTTAGGTTTGGTTCACCTGGAAAACAAAGACCATTGCTTTACAGTTTGCTTTTGGGTTCTACTCTGCTGATTTTCTGTGCTGTACATAGGACAGTTTGTTCCTAGGGTCTCTTCGAGAACAAGCCAGTGAATTCCCTCTAAGAAAAACCCAGATGCACAGCTGGATATCCAAGAAGGTATAGATGCAGCTGTATCCCACCTCACTCTCTGTACCCAGCACAGTCCTCCAGCATAACTTCAAGAAACACTGTATCCTCGACCACAGCCAAAAGCTCTCAGGCCATTTTCCAGGATACATACTGTTCCCCACCCTGCTAAAAAACAACTTGGTGATGGGTCTTGCAGAAATGAGGGGCTCAGTGATACAATTTTCCTAGAATCACAGAATCGTTTGTGTTGGAAGGGACCTTTAAAGGTCGTCTAGGCCATCCCTCCTGTCACGGGCAGGGACATCTTTCACTAGGTCAGGTTGCTCAAAGCCCCGTCCAACCTGGCCTTGAACACTTCCAGTGATGGGGCATCCAGAACTTCTCTGGGCAACCTGGGCCAGTGTCTCACCACCTTAATCATAAATAATTTCTTCCTTATGCACAATCGTTTAAAACCATTGTCCCTTGTCCTATCACTACATGCCCTTGGAAAAAGCCCCTCTCCAGCTTTCTTGTAAGCCCCCTGTATATATTGAAAAGCCGCAATAAGGTCTCCCCGCAGCCTTCTCTTCTCCAGGCTGAACAACCCCAACTCTCTCAGCCTGTCTTCACAGGAGAGCTGCTCCAGCCCCTTGATCATCTTCGTGGCCCTCCTCTGGACCCACTCCAACAGCTCCATGTCTGCCTTGTGCTGGGCACCCCAGAGCTGGATGCGGTACTCCAGGTGCAGTCTCAAATTTTCCCCTAGCATAAACATTGAATTAACCAGAAAGTTGTCCCTCTGCCACCACTCCCAGCTCAGTCTGTGTGCTTACATCACTCCCGCCACCGCTTTTAAAAAAGAAAAAAGTGGTGGAATGGATGTTTCTAACAGGAGTGACATTTTCAGCAAGGTGGCGGTGTGGCAGGTTCAGACAAGCCTGTGCTCCACTGGACAGGCAATGGAAGGAGAGGAGCTCCACTTGCAAGTGGCCCGGCTGCAGGTGACAGCAGCATGGCTGACCACCTCGGGAATCCTTAGAGAAGGAACCCACGAGGTTATTCCAGGCGTAAATGACAACAGCAAAACCCTCTGTAAAAGCCTGGCAATTGGGGTGGCTCAGCTGGCAACCTGGAGGGGAAGGCGGCCAGGCAGAGATCTCTCCTGGCTCCCTCCAGGCAGCCTCTCCAGACCCGTTTCCATGGAAACGGAATTTAAAGGGACAACAAGCAGGAAAAGAGCGCATTTTCATTAATTCCTCATTTAAAATCTCAAGCTTCTGTTTGCCAGGGACATATTTAGTGCCACGGAGGAGGATCTGGGGGCCAGCTGCCGAGCAGCAGAGCTGTGTGTTAGTCACTCATTTTCTTCTTGCTTGCATAGAAACAGCTGTTGTGTCTGAGGAGATAGGTGGCCAAATTCAGGCTTGCNCCATCCAACTAGGTGAGATGAAGAGTCTGCAGTGTCATTGGCTTCTCTTCATGGTTTCTCTTCATTGGTTTTAGGAATGGGCTGATCGCTGTAGCCTGATGGTGCTGGTTGAAAACCAGCACAGAAGAAGATGCAAAAGTCCTGATGCTGTCCTGTTGAAGCTGACGGGAGTTTTGCCATTGGGAGCTCATGTGCTTCCCTCAAAGCTCAGTGAGGATGAGGGGAGATGTGGTCCTGGGAGCTGGTAGTGGTCCCACCCAAGATGTTAGTGATGGACACCATTGGACAAGTTTCACTGAAAGCACTTCTCAGGAATCAAATGCAGTTTTTAGGGGGAAAAGACCTACTGGCAAAGTGAGTTGCACATGAGAGTGCTCGAACCACTCAGCTGTATCCTTTGTGGAGCAAACCTGCTTTTTTGTTGGGTAGCACTAAAGCATGACACCTGGGAAGGCTCTTCAGCTTCTGACATGGTGTGCACATCTCCCCAAGGGTGCCCCAGGGGGACAGCACTCATGCATGTTCTGGTCACTGCTTCATGACTCACTGGTTTCGACTGGAGGGAAGGAGACCCAGACATGCAGGCAGATTGCTGGCAGCAAGCCTGGAGGCCACGTGCTTTCTTTTCCTGAGCCCCTCTAATTGCATCAAATAGAGGAACTCCCACAAGACAACTCTTGAAGATGTCAGGATTCCTTTGCCCTAGCCTCACTAGTTTTAGTTGCAAGATGATTCAGCACAGATCTTATTCCCTGCCTGGCAGGTAGAAGTCATGGGATAATGTTGTTTTAGAATCACTGGAGGTCTTGATGAAAACTACATTTTTTCCCATATTTTTCCTCGTGCAGAGAAACCCCTGGAGAAGTGAAGCAGGCTGTGTAGAAAGGAAATAAAATAGAGAACATGATAATTAGTGTATTATGAGCCAATACAACACAGAGATCTATATTGCTCTCTGTGCAAGTGTCCTCAAACCTTCCACTTTGAGTAAAGTAGCAGATGACAAACAGTTTTCATACACTAGGTCAAACAAATCAGCTATAATCACACTAAACTGCAAGCACTGAATTATATTAAGCAGGTGGATCCCAACTTGTGTTTCAGTTTATAAGCAAGGCAGAGTGCGTGCGTGGAATTTTAACAGGAAGAACAAAATTTCCATACTCAAGGTGCCTGAGAGAAGAAGATCATTGCTTTGAGTGACAGAAAACCAGTCACAGCCGTCTCTGGCTCCTTTTCACTGCCCTGCCAGCAATGAGTTTGCAGATCCCCTGTCTTTATTACTTTCCACTCGCACAAAGTGAGGAGGAGAGGGCCTGCAGCTCCTGGCTATGATCCTGTGAAATCATGAAAGCCCCTTCCTACCTGAAGTGCTGCAGTGACTTTGCTGCTCTGGGACTCATGCTCCAGATGTGCCACAAGGGTTCAACCGTGGGCTCTCCCTGCAAGATAAACCATGGCACTGGGCCACAAGCTCGCCTTCCCATGAAAGGCACTGGGGCACGGCCAGCAAGCCCCCATCCCATTATGATGCTCATGTGGCTGGGGACACATAGGGGTGGGAAGAGTTTGGGAGAGGCCATGAAGCTGCCCAGGTCGTGCAGGCCACTGGCTGGCCTGAGACCTGCGCAGCCCTAAAAGCCAGAGGCCACAACCTCCTTCCTGTGGCCAGACGTGGCTTGGCCATCTCACAGCCCAGAGGCTTGGGTATCTAAGACCAGAGCGTTCACTTAGATTCATGCAGCTAGAAGACCTCATTTTGATAATTTCTCACTCCTCTTCGTGGTGGGTCTCCTTGGGGATTACTGGAGCACCCTTCTAATTTTCTGGCTGCTGGTGCTGAGTATATTGCAGGACCACCACCTCCTTGAGTCACACTTCATGTTTGATGGGATCCCTTGGCATCTGCAAGTGATTCCTGGTAGGTTTGGGATGTTTCCTCATCTCTCGGTTCCCAGGTTTCCAGAAGGTATTTCACCGGGAAATGGTGATGCCCCAGAAACCTGGTTTCACCTCGCCTCTTCTCTGTGGATGGGGTGACACCCCCAGTCTGTTTTCTAGCATTTCTGTGTGCTGGAGGAACTGAGTGCTGCCCACATCTGGATGCTCCCTGAGTTCAGCTGTGTACACAGGAGTTGTGCTGGGCCTCCATAGGGTCAAAACATTTGGGTCTGGAGCTAGAGCTGACATCTGCTGCCAGGCACAAAGGGAAGCTCCTGCAGAAGCTGACTTTCACTTAGGAGCATTGGGCCAGGAAGGAAACTATTCCACCAACAGCTAATGCCCTGACTTTATTCACTCCTGTCAGCCAGCCTCCTCATTAACAAATTAAGGTGAGCAGGGACTCATTTTGGAAGAGGAAAAATAATGGAGTGAGATTGTTATAGACCTGCTTGTCCTACTCCCTTACAAGTACTGCACAGCATCAGCAGAGCTGTGCTGAACAGCGAGGGTCTCTCCTGTAGCCTGAATACCTGATTTTTCAGCCAGCAAAGAACCCATGGCTTCACAAGTATGCAAAAATTAAATCTACCTTTTGAATACCAATTGAATCTCAAAACTACCATTAATGCTTGAACTGCCAGGGCAAGCATACGGCAAACCTTTGCCATCTTCAACTGTAATGCATCATTCTCTTGCCTGCACTGCAGATGGTCTATGTAACCTGGAGAAAAAGAGAGGAAATAATCTGCAAAGCGGCAAAAAACATCTGGGCAGAGCGTGTTCATTTATTTTGGAATAAGAGAAAATAAATTCTGTGTAGCTTATTCCCAAAACAGCATGGGCCATCAAGTTGCATATCTATTTCCTCCAGCAGCAAAAGATTCTCAGTGTGCCTCTTTAAGGCCAAAATACACGTTGCAGCCATTGTGTTTTCAAACTGCCTTTGAGCAATACATTAATAACAGACTTGTTCACCTCAAGCTGTTCTGTGTCAGAGGGTGCAAAAGCATCAAGCTCATGGCAGAGCTCCCATTTCAGTACAATGCTAGGCAGTATGAAAACTTAAACATCACACTTCTGCCTGAAAACACAACTCAAAAACCCCAGTTCTGATCAGAAGGCAACCTTCATTCATCAATGAATTCTTTTTAAATTCATTCTATATGTTTACAGGCACACATTTTTATGCATGCAGTGCATTGGAGAACACCTAGTTTTCAGGTTAGTGGAACTGCAGCTGTGCTTACAGTTTCACCCATACCACATCTTCCATCACATTAAAAATGTGCAGTGAGTTTGGCTGTAGGCAGCTTGGCCTCTTGTTTGTTTGGATTTTCACCATATCAAGGAAGAAGAAGAAGAAAAAAGATATAATTGAAAGATGCAGCTGCAAAACTTTTTAAACACAAGGAAGAAAACACGTCAGAGAATTTGAGCTACTTGATCTGAACCTAATTTAGAATAATTTCTTAAAAAGCGACTATAAAATTGACATTATCTCTTTAACTCAAGGTCCCTTTTGCCTCTCTCTGGCATAAAAAGTATTAGCTAACATTTTTCACCAGTCTCTCTCAGGAAGGGGTTTTAAACATGCAACATTTTTTAACCCAGTAATAGTATAAAGCTAATGTGAACTCTGAGCATCTTGTTGCTTTCTGAAGTGCCTTTTCATTGTAGGTGAGTAAAAGACGTTATATAGAACTGAGTGGTATCTGTTCTCCAGCCCTCCACTCCTTTACCTTTTTTTCTGATTCCTTGAGTTTTCTCTGGTGATGCACAAAAGGTCAGCAGTATCTACAGTCACTTATCTCCTGGACTTTCCACTAATGACTTGGTGAAGAATGAGGCATTTTCTGTTCAGCTACCAAAAAAAAAAATATGTTTTCAATGAATTTATTTCCCTTGTGTTATAATTAAACAAATGTGATTATATGCCAGTAATATTGCCATAATTATGTAGGTATAGACAACACACAGTTGCCAAGGTATGTTATTGATATATAAATTATCTCCTAATGGACTATTGTTTTGCAGAGGGAGCTTTCCAATGACCCTAGGAGAAGACTGTGTGACTAAGCTGAGCTAAAACAATATTAGTGACCAGAAGAACAAATCTAGAAGGCTACTAAAGAAAAACAGGATGCTCCTGTTGGGAAACCAGCCAGCCTGTTGTATAGGGGGCACACCATTTGAACATGTATAGGACTGGCTGACAACCTCCTGCAGCTGCCCATGATTGAAAGCATAGGCAGGTATATACAATTTTGAGATTGTGTGTGTGTATATATATATAAATGCAATAAAGGCATCTAGTTTATGGGTGCCACTGCTTCAGAAGTGATCACTCTGGTACCCTGCAATGCCACATATTTAAGTGCTATCGTTAAAGGAAACAAACCACATGTATTTGCATCCAACCTCATATCCCACCCTTGCACCTGGTTGTAGCTCAGCCACCACAGCACCTCCCAACAAGCTCTCAGTGAGATAATTAACTGGAGACATCAGACCCGGCTGCTTCATTACTGCTGCGAACAGCCTACAGGTTACCTCCAAAGCCTTTCCACCTAATGGCCTTTACTGCCAGCTCTCATTTTTCCCTAAGTGCTGGTTGTTGGCACTTTTCTAGAACAGTGCTAATGATCTAATAAATATGATTATAGGAAAGTGGTTTGTCTCCTTACTGCATAAGCTAACAATGCTGCTCCAGACCAGAGCAAAATACGTTCTCTTTGCCATAAAGAAAGGCTTTCCCGCTAAATAGAAATGAATAAACTGGCATGAATAGAAAGTGTTACAGACCTACAACTGGATTGCATTTTACTGGATTTCTGTTGATAGATGAGGTTAAATAAGGTCTGAAATTTTGCCTTCTAGTTAATTATTATGAGTTAAACGTGAAAGAAGAACAGAAATGGCATTTCAGTCAGTGGGAGGAAAATAAGCTGAAGAGGAACAGAGGGAAACAACAAATAAAACCAGTGAGGACAAGAGATCCAATGACAACACAGGTGCCAAAGGGTGGTGAGAGGGTCAGGGACTGCAGCTAACCCTGATGGTCTCATGTTGCTTCATTTTACCTTTTGGCAAATGACACATGGGGCTGGGGTAAAGAAATACAATGGTTCTGGGATTATTTATCACCAGAGGCTATTTCTTCATAGTCTGCTTCTTGCTTTAAACCTCAGGCTTATCACTGAGAACGATTTCTATGGAGACTGAGCGTTTGGCAGCAGCAGCCCTCAAAATGGCACCTGTGGCTTGCAGGACACGTCCACCTCCTTCCAGAAGCTCACACGCTGTATCACATATGCTTGTCATTTCTGGAGATCCCAACGTGATTGGGAGTTCAACTCTTCACTTCATACACTCTTAAGGATGAATCACTGAAGCTTTAGCTAACAAAGCTGAATGTTAACTTCTTTCTTAAAGTTACCAGAAGAAAAAAACATAAATAACAGAAGGCTGTTTCTGACTGCAATGAGATTTCCCTTCAGAGCCTGCAGTATTTTCACCAGCTTTGCAGGACTCATCCCGTTACTTTTCCCTGCCCTAAGGCTCGCAGGACCTTTCCTCCTTTCACCCTCTGGCTTACAGTGGCTCTCATTGCTGTTATGTGAATTTGATCTCTTGGCCCTCATTTTATCATATTACTTAATTGTACTCCTTTTTAGCATGCATAGTTGTCCTCACTTAAATAACCTTCCTTGTTGTTACAGCTTTTTCAAGGCTTTGCCATTATTATTCTTATGCATACACCTTCTTAAAGCCCCCATCTCTCGTGCAGCACCAGTGCTACATCAATCAATCACAGTGCTACATCAATTATCCATTCAGTGTTCTTAGTAGCAGATCATTTGCCTAATCTGTCTTTCCTCAGTCTGGGGCTCAGAGCCCCTCAGCAAATTAGCAGTGTCTTGCTTTTCTACACACTTTTTTGAGAAATAGTATTCCCCATCTGCCTGCCTTGCCTTGCCCCACAGATCTGGTTCATGCCTGCATGGCACATTACCCAGTTATTTCTTAGAGAACAAATGAAACATAATTCTTTTAGGAACACCCCAATATAAGCCACAATGTGTCTCCTACCTTCAACATCTCTGTCTCTAATTTACTGATTTGCTGTTAAAGATTTGCTATTGTTGCCAACTCTGACTCAGCCATCTCTCAAATAAACACCAAAGAACAATGCTGGCTCCAGCTGAGCTTCTCGCTCATCTCGCCATCCCTGCTGTGTATCACCAGCACCTCTGATGACCCCTGGCTACCACTGAAGATCCTAATGCTTTTGATCAGGGGCTGAGACAGCAATGACTTGAAGCCACCCATAGGCTTTATCCTCATATGCTGGCATGTTATGCGAGACAATAACATCTCCCTGACAGCATGACGGTTACATTACCTGAACCTTCTTTCTTCACGTGGAGATCTTCTGGGGTGAGAGAGAAGACATTGTTCTGGCAGTGCTAGGAATAATGAAGTCTGATTTATCATCCGCTTGTCTCTCTTGGTTGACTGATTTTGAGTCCTTCCTTCGGCTTGGACAGGCTTTCCCCCCATCATTAAATCTTGAATATTAATACTACATTAACAGCTATACATTAGTTTTCAACATGTACAGGGTTAAAATTGAAAAAGGGAAAGATTTAAGGATTTTCTCACCATGTGGAGACATAGGTAGCAGAACTGAGATTGAATTTCTGGGACTTGCCTTCCTTGCCCTTTTGTTCTGATCTCAGTGACATACAACCGTGCTTCTGCTGAAGAAAACCCAGACATAGGAAGTCCTTTGTGCCTGCCAGCCCATCGTGTGTTTTCTAGGAGTCAGAGTCTGTTACAGAGAGGAGCCTACTGCTGTGTTAGAAATGTGGACAACACGAAATCGTCGAGATGACTGCTCATTAAACTCAGCTTTTGAAAATCAAGGCAGGTCATGTTAAGTGTCCTCACATCTTGATGAGTTGTAGG
Source organism: Anhinga rufa (assembly GCA_013400875.1). Classification (NCBI taxonomy): domain Eukaryota; kingdom Metazoa; phylum Chordata; class Aves; order Suliformes; family Anhingidae; genus Anhinga; species Anhinga rufa. Next base: position 20,695 of record VZTV01041308.1, on the reverse strand, counting down.
TTTGGCATGACCTCCATTTTGAGCACTTGTGGGTCAAGGCATTTTCCTTCTTGTAAAACGTTATTGATTGAATCACAATTATGGTTTTGAAGAGGGACTTTGAACTGGCTGTTGGAGTAGCAGGCGAATTCACACAGAGAGAAGAAAGTGTAAGAAGAATGAGTAGCAATTTCCTTTGGGCCAGATGTGTACTTATCTGACACGTCTGTGCATAACAAAAGGCCTGGATATTAAACCATCCGTTGCCTCTGCTGAGCGACAGTGCAAATTATTTCTGACAGCCATTCAGAGGTGCTTCAGTGAAGCACCCAAAACCATGCAGCTCTTCACTAGAAAATTTGCTGGTATTTTGAAAACATTGAGATACTTGCCTAGTCTCAGAAATCACTGACAACCTGTCAAAGAGTCAGCATCTAAGTCTCCGCACTAATAATTACTCCTCTAACCTGCTAGGAAAGTGCCAGATATTCACCTTCCTCTTAGGAAATGTGAAATGTCTGGCAGCTAATAGCATAATTTAAATGTATTTACAGCGATTGTCCATTCTGACCCTCTCCAGAAATGTAGCTTCTGTAAGCTGCTTTTGAGTGTGCTGGGAGAGTGCTGGCTGGTAGCAGATTCCCATTCTTTCACTGTAGTTAGTCTGTACTTGTAAACAGTGACCCAAAATAGAAACATGAGTGTTGTTTGAACAGCTAATATTTGCTTTGAAGAAAGCGGCTCCACAACTAGGGGCAGATCCCACAGCCTCTGCTCAAGTGAGTCATCTATCTGCACACAAGTGGTGCTGTCAAGTCCAATAAGCCTGTCTGTGCAAGGCTCAAGGACCAGGCTCATTGGCCTCCCGTCATCTGTGGCACGGGGACAAAGATGTGGATGGCTTTTGCATTGCTGATCCTCTGTGTATTTGTGCACGTGTTTGTGAATCTACTCTTAGTGGGGGAGAGTGTGTGTGGGAAGAATGTAAAAAAGGTGAAAATCAACAGAAAATTAAAAGGCATCTTCCTCCACCTAAACACACTCCATCAAAGTTAACATACCATTGCACAAGGTACTGCATTGCATATAAATCGCTTCCTCGAAAGAGGCATTAAAATTGCAAAGTCAAGTAGCCAAAGGTTAAAAGAAGCCAAAGTTCAGGCTGCCCACATGGCATTATTTCTGTACATCTACAATTCTGCATTATAATAGAGCCTTGAATGCCATGATTACATAGCATTCAGCTTGTTTTCCTACGGAAAGGAGTCCCTTGTGGTCACGCTGTCTGTGTAGGTGTACGTCTGCTTGACAGTCAGCCCCTAGCTTTTGAAATCATCCACCAGTTTCAACCAAATCTCAAAGATACTATACTGCCATGAATATATGGTAATTGGAGGTCCAACTGAGGAAAGAGATCCTGCTAGAGATCCAGTGAGAGAGAGCGAGCAGTGTAAACCCAGCCCTTATTAGACATGTAGAGAAGAAACGTGAGGGAGGAGATGTAGAAAATACCCTAGGTATGTGAAAAGCCTCAGCTGGTCTCCATGCTTTATTAAACACTTGGCCACAGTCAAGGTTTACCTCCTCTGTTGGTTCTCTGAATGGGATAAACACATACTGTGGTGATACTCCTTCAGCAGGTCACCCTGCAGGCTGGGTACCCACTGGTCCCAGAGCTCCTCACTCTTCTGCACAGCCCAGCCCCACGTGGTCAGTGCTTCCCATGGGGGCACTGCTACAGCGTTGGCTTAGCCCACGCTATGGGGAGTCCCGCATCCTCTGCCCTGCACGCTGCCTTCCACAAGCAGTACTCCTTTTCCGTGGGACCTTCTGCAGCAGCCGCTGCTGTAGTGTGTGAGGGCTTCACAAACATCAAGTAAGCTATCTTCAGAAGCTCCCAGTGAGGATACCTGGCTTCAAGGAGAAAAGATTCAGGTCCTCTCCTGCTGTGGGAATGCACAATAGGGATACTGTGCAGGTGCCCTGGGAAGTATTGGTAGGACACACTGTCCTACTCATGCAGTATGTTGACAGTCAGATGCTGTACAAACCCCTGGAGGAGAGCAGGGTGGGTTGCAGAGAGACCGGCCATGCACAGGAGCAAACACGAGCAGCGATAGATAAGCAGTGGGGGTGACAGCAGGCTGGACTGGCTAAGCCTGAACCTGTCTTCCCAGGACTGAGGGAGACCATTACCTCCTTATTTTACATATGGGAAACTGAGGCTCAGTGAAAGGGCAGCTTGGACGCTGCTTCCCTTCCAGGAAGAGCCTGCTGAAGAAAGAAGTGAAGAGGTGTTTCCTCCAGGCAGGAGCTGAAGGAGCAAAGGGGAGGTTGGGCTGCACTGGGGCTTGTAGCCATGGATAAGTGTTGCTAGTCAAAGATGAACACTGATTTTAAACTAGTGCTCAAACCCAACCATGTCCTGCAAAACAATATTTAAGATCTTCTGTGAAGCATGTCATAGTGTTACACCTCTATTTTTTATAAACCAGATCCAGTAGCATGCTGCCCCTCCTGTTTCCAGTGCAGCCCTTTGAGGTGGCAGTATTGTTAGAGACAACAGTTTAAAGATAAAGATTTTTAGGTAGGTGTAATAGCTTTTATGAAGCCAGCTAATATAGCTGGAGAAAGCAGATAATATTTGGGGCATGCACACTCCTCAGGAAAGATGCAGTGAATTTCAAACCTAACTGCACAGGGGGAACAATTGTTCTGGGTTTAATTAGACCTGTGTCTGAGCTAAGCATCTGACAGCACCCGTGGAATATAAAAAGGATATTGGTGGTTATCTCCTAAGGGGAAAAGAGAGGCAGATAATTTGTAGAATAATAGTAGCACAATGTAGTGCACTGAGAGATTAGTGGGAATGGTGAAAAGAGGAGGAGGGTAATGTGCTCTAAAATGTTAGTATTCAGAAAAGTGATGAGATACAGTTCCCAGATTTACCTAGGGAAGGTTTAGTAGGTTTTCTTTGAGAATCAGAGCTGGGAGATCAGAGGTGGAATGACTACACTGTAAGAAATGCTGCCTCTTGGAAGCACTTCATCCCAGCTGACTCGTATGAAGAGTTGAAGATTGTATCTTTTGACAGGCTGATAAAAAAAGCTTTCTTTTGCCTTTGCAAAGTTGTGCCTATTGCATTTCAAACTCCCAAGCATTTGGCAGATCTTCAGCATCTCAGCTTAGCTGCTAAACCAAGAATTCCTCCCTGTGAAGAGTTTTTAATGTGACTTTGCAACCAAAACTGCTCAGCTGCTAATTGAGGGGTGTGCAGCAGTCAAAATAGGATGATGCCTCAGCTGCCTGCATCGTGTCTTGTCTCACTCACTGTTGATATTTGGATGCTGGTGGGGGTCCCTGCCTTTTCTGCATGCCTAAAGCCAGCTGAGAGGTTCCAAGTCCCCTATCAGGCAATGTTTCCTCCTTAGGACAGCAGGGGTACAGGAGGTGTCAAAGAAGGAAGCCTGAGGCCCATGACCCAGGGAGTATCAGCCTGTTGGGCTGTGCCCTTCTCCCAGTGCTAGTAAAGATCACCACCAACTGGCGGCCAGGAAGCTCCTTCCACCCTCAGTTTTCCAGGACCTTAACAAGCAGGATTTGACACATGGGGATGGGACAGAAACGTCACTGGTTGCCTTAGCTGATGGTGAGACATCATTTCATCCCAGGAATGGACAAGGCGAAGCGCATCTCTCCACATCCTTCAGAAGATCAGGTCATGAGGTTCCTTCAGGCCAACCCAGCCACATAGAGGGAGAAGACTGGTCCTATGGGGTGGACAGGCTCCCAGCTCACAGATCTGCTCAGCCTGCCATTGCTGCAGCTCCTGCCTGCCTGAGGAAGGAGATCTCAGCCTCCCACCTTGCTTGGGGGTACAGCATTGCCAGAGCAGGTGTCAGGGAGCTGCTCCTCAAGCTCCAACCAGTCTCTGCTCAGCATTTGTGACTTGAGAGGGCCCAAGGCTTGAAGGTGGGGGTAGATTTGCTAAAAAAAAAATAATAAATCTTCGTGATGCTAGTGAGGCTCCCAATTTGGCCTCTCCCAAATTTAAGTGCATATTCCAAACCAGAACCTCTCAGCAACACAGAGCTATGAACTCTTCAATATCAGCAGTGCTTCTGGAGTTTGTGCTCTGAAATACTTGAAAAAGGTGAGTGACATGGAGTTTCGTGGGTGGATCAGAGCTGACACCTGGGGTAGGTAATGCCAGCTAACAGAATATTTCAGGAAAGCCACAAACACCTGGAAAGGAGGGGTATCTTGATGCCAAGTTTTTCAGACAATGTTTGCAGCAGGTGTCATTGCCAGGTCCTGTTCTGGTTCTTGGCCGTGCACTGGTTCATGCCAGACCATCAGTACTGTGCAGAAACCTCATCAAGAGCATCACCCATAACCGTCAGCACTATGGTGGTGGTCTTGTGCTAACACCCTCTGCCCTAACAGGCTTATCCTGGCACCTGCATCCTTCTCCCAGCCCAGGGCTAGGCTGCGTGAAGGTGATGGAGAGAAGGCGCTGGACCAGGGGCAGCAGCCGTGCCACAACCTGGGTATGCGTCCGTGAGCTCTGCAGGAAGCTGGCATTTTTGGGGTGGGCTCCCTGCCTGTTCACAGCATGATAGTGATAGGAAGAACTGCATGAAGCCTTCAGCGATGGCCTTGGTTTCTCTGCTCTTGGAAACTTTCTTTTTATGGACAATAATGTGTACATCAAAGAATGAAAGTATTGCATTCAATATGTACTGTGAGTGCATCCTCTCACTGCTCTTGTTTTCCTCTTTCACGCTGATTTTAAGGGGCAACTAAAACCCACTTTGTAGTAGGTGGTCCAGAAGTGAACAGCACCTGACCCGTGTGACCCCACACATGAATAGCTACCTGGTTCTCCTGTGGCAGCAGCCCAGCTCTCCTGTGGTTGCCACAGAGATAAAGTTTCGGATGCCTTGACTCCCTTATTTCCCCAGAAGACCCCAGGACAGCCTTGAGGCAACAACTGAGCCCAGCTGGTGCCAATGCTAGCTGGTGTACTCATGAATGCTCTAAGGTGAGCACACAGGGAAGGTCAGAGCACTGAGGAGCTGCACATTAATGGGTTCCCTGGGTGCTCAAGTCACGACTCCAGCTTTGAATTACATGGCTTCCCTCCAGCGGCAAGTGAGTCGTGAAGGTTCAGCTGCGGTGGCCGAATTCCTGGCACTTTGCCTCAGGGTGGGCAGTTGTGGAAGGGCGGAAGGTGAGCAGCTGCTAGCAGAGCAGCTGGGGTAACGCGTGGTATTTCGTGTGCATTTTGCTTTCTACCTCAAACCCCCTATTTATATTCTGCCCGTGTGCTCATAAAGGCTGAGCCTCACCTGGGTCGCAGAAGATGGAAGTTACCTTGGAAACCACAGCAAGCCCTTGATGGTTTCTACACAGCTTCCCCCAGGCTGCAGGCTTTTCCTGAAGTTACTGTTTTTCCATTGTGCCTTTTCTCCCTGGATGGGAACTGACCACTTTAACTTACCATCTCCTGGTGTTCTGGGGGCATCAGGTGCTGAGGGGCACCACACTAGGGAGCTGCAGCGGGAGGTGGGCTTGCTTGCTTTCACAGCGCAGACATCCCTTTAGGTAAGGCCAAACCTTCATTGCCCTGACAGAAGAGGTGCAAAGCAGGGGAACAGAAAAAAGCAAACCCCCAGCAGTGGAAAGGATCATTAGTCTTCCATGGCCTCAGTGTAAATGCTCTCCAGACCTCCTGCATTTTGCATGGTCAGATCAGCCCGTGTGAGGTGGAGTGGACTCGGTCGCCATCACGCTTGCCAAGCTCTCTGCAGCGGCTGTCCCTGAATGCTGGTGAGATGGGACCAGCCTGCCCACTGCTGCAACGGGCAGTGGGAAGGGAGCAGCTCACTCTCGCGTGGCTTAGCTTATGGCTGATTCATCTGACCATGCTGTGTCCTTGTCAGCTGTGTCTGCCTGAGGGGCCCACGAGGCCAGCGTGTCATCCACAACTCCCTCATGTCAAGAGGATGGGACTGGACTCTTCTCAGTGGTGCCTAAAAAAACTTCTTTCCTGTGAGGGTGAGAGCAGTGGCACAGGCTGCCCAGAGAGGCTGTGGAGTCTCCTTCCCTGGAGACATTCAAACCCCGCCTGGACGCGGTCCTGTGCCCCCTGCTCTAGGTGTGCCTGCTCACGCAGGGGGGTGGGACAAGATGATCTCTGGAGGTCCCTTCCAACTCCTAACCGTTCTGTGATTCTGTGATGTGGTGCATAACGAGAAGAGGGGAAATGCAGGCAGAAGAAGATGCCAAGAAACACAACTCAAAAACACAGTAATGGCACACGCTGGGTATGGAAGAGCCAGGAGGGGAAACACCACCCTGAAGACAAACTTATATTTAGCTCCTTAAAATTACAGTGTAGGAGTCCCCTTCCGAATGATGAATGGCATTCAAGAGCTCCCATACCTAACATCTTTCTTGTGCCTGTGGGCAACCCTACCCTCAGAAAACCTCCTTTGCTGGAGGATTTAATGTGGGAGAAGAGAGATCCAGCAGCAGTAGAGCTCTGATGAGAAGCACAACATGGTGTCTGAGCCCCTCCAGAGCGTGCACATGACCTTCTTGTGGGTCATGGAGAAACACCTAAAGGAGTTTAGGACAAGATGATAAGTATAAGACTCATTATGGGATGCAGCAGGAAAAGCATTTTTGGGATTGTCTACAACTTGTTTTAGGATGTTTTTAAGGGGCTTGTGGGAATGTGCAAGACAGTTCAGGTTGTTGAGGGATGGATTAAAAGTGAGGAAAGAAGGGAACGAGGTGGATTGGGAAGGAGCAAGCATGGGAAATAAGAGGATAAAAAGGGCAGGTCAGTACACTTGTCTGAGCCCTGCCTGCACTTGGTCACTGCAATCTGTTCTGTATTCTCATTAAAACCTATTTTTATCTGGTTAAAACCAGAGTGTGCTCTCTGGTCTGAGTGGGCATGTGTGAGCACGGCAAACGTGATGCTGGACTGGCTGGTGAGCAGGGGAAGAGGGATGAGTACTGCAGCTGCAGCAGGGCTGCAGGTTGGGGGCTTGCATGTTCAGGTACCAGCAATGGGGAGAGCAAGGGGTCGAGGACCAGCTACGGGATGGTGTGTCCAAGGACAGCTGCATGTGTGTGTGGTCTTGAACCCTGATCAGCCATCAGGGAGGAAGAAGATGGGGCAGCAGGCTCCTCTGGCAGACTGGGAGACCAGCCTGCTCAGAAGAAGCAACTGGCAGCACAGCAGGACAGATCTGAAGCTTTGCAGAAATCCCCAAAACCTTCAAATTAATCACAGCTCTAAAGATGGAATTTTTCATTTCAAAGGTCTTAAGCTTTTCTTGCTCTGGGCTCTCGAGTGCCCAATGGGGATACAGGTTTGCCACAAAATACATGGATTGCACTAATATGAAAAAGTTAAAATCAGACCTACAGATTTTGAACAGAGACAAAAAAAGGCCGTGCTTTTTGCCTCACAAAGGTCAGCCATTACTAGGAGGCAATATTAATCAAAGCAGTGAACCAGGAGGGGATGTTACCCCATGGGACTTCCACAGGTCTCAGAAGCAAACAGTCCACTGGGCTACCAAGGGCTCTGCCACTAACTGTGGGACAGAGGGGTGGCCATCCTTGATTCTCGAATTTCTTCTGCTGTATTTGTAATGAACAACTTCAAAGTAGAGCAGGACATATGATCTCCTTCATATACCATCCTCCTGTTTTAGAAACAATATGATAGTTTTAATTGCTGCAAAATACCACCCAAAGAAAGTCTACCTGTTTTTGATGCTCTACCACTGGAGATGAGATGAAGCTGAAAGTGCGTTGCAAAGCTCTACAAGACATTACACCAAAGACAGTCTTTACAAGACATTACAAGACAGGCTTAGAGACTCATGTAAAATAAGTTTTAGGGGAATTTTTTTTACATATCTGGAGCAACCTTTTATGGTAGAGTTTTAAACTTTGTAGGGTATTAGAGCTGTATGTATTCCATGGAATATACCATATATGTTATATTCAAACAGAAAATATTGGGCTACGCTATTTAAAATTGCAAATAGCTGCAGGTCTAGAGCAGCAGCAGCCTGAGTGTGGTCCCAAAGGCTGTCATTTCATTTAGAGGCTGGACTGCGGAGAATTACAATCACAATTTTTATGTTCTGCAACACCCTTTATAGCTTCAGCTATGGCCTGGCACCACAGCCCATGCTGTCATACTGCAGCTCATGGGGAGACATGTTAAGCCCTCACAAACATTTTCTTGCCAAAAGGGAATGAGTAGGTTACAGGAGCTTTATATATATATATATATATATATCTAAGTAATTTTTTGTCAAGGGTGTAGAAAAAGGAAAACCTCTTCAGTTTTCAAGGGTACGCCTCTTTATAGCAAATAAACGCCTAGAAGAACACTGCTTCCAGGGCTGCAGCTTCGTGGCTGTTAGGCAGTGCTGAGCTCAGCCGTGCCCAGCCACCCTGAGGACTATGAACATAGCCCTTTCTAAAAGGAAAACTGAGGTCCATAGGTATAATCACAGGTGTTCAGGATCTGTGCAAAGTGGAAACAAACTCGATCTTGGCAACAACCACAATCTTGATTTACTCATGACTAAAGCAGCAATGGCGAAGGACCCCAGAAAATGCAAACACCAGCCACCAGCTGCATCTTGGCGTCTTTGCTCCTTTGTATGTGTGCCCCTCCATTCCTTTCACACTGTGATTCCTGGGGATGCTCTTTCCAGGACCTTGCTCTGTGTTACAGGAGAAAACTCAGGAGAGTGTTTGGTATCTGAGGTTTAAAGCACGGCAGAGCACAAATTGCAGTGTTAGTTAATCCTGGTCACTCTCAGGCAACCTGGGGGTCCATCTTCCTTTGCTTCTATTGGCAGATCATCTCAATGTCCCACAGGTAATGGCATCTTGGCCTGTTTGCTCCTTCATGCTTGTGCCTCTCCAGCTCTTTTTGGCTATTTCCCTCTTCCAGGGGAAGTGACCTCTGGAAAACATTAATGAAAGTATGTCGCCAGTGATGGGAATGAAAGCCATGCAGAGATGCATCTAATGGGTTTGAAACCTGGTCTCCTAACCACATCCACAGCCACTGGTTTTAACAGTGCAGTTTTCTGATTTATCTATAACTGACATGGACAAGAAAGAGGAGCCACACCAGAATTTCCTTTGAAGGCAGAGTTTATGGTACTACATGTTTGTGTCTTCAGCATCTCCTAATAGTATTAGGAGGAGAAGGAGGTTGGCTCTGTGGGGCAGCTTGTGCTGTGGCAATCTGAGGGTGGTGGCTGGCAAGGCAGCAACATGGGACCTCCCTGGGACCAGTGGGGGGATGCTGTTGGGTGTGGTTTTGGTATGGGGTGCTCCAGGTCCCCCCAGGGGAGTCCTCCCATCCCCAGAGCTGATGCACTGCAGGGAGGGAGGGGATGGTTGGGTTTTAGCATCGGCTGGCTGGACATGTGAGCCCTGGTGGCTCCCTCCATCCTGACCAGGGAGACAACCAAGGTGTCTTCACAGGGCTTTTAATTCCCTCCTCAGACCCAAATCCCAAGCCAAAACAGCGTGGCTCTGTAACATGCACCAATTCAGTTTTGGAGCACTCACTTTGGAGACTGCTTCTTCAGAGATGCTTAAAAAATTAATAATAAGGAGTAATGGTGGACTTAGGCCAACCTATGCTGGGTAGACTGTCAGATGCTGGCCACGTAACTGCATCCCTTCTCTTCTTGAGGGGATGATAGGGAGTGTAAATGCCCACAGAGATCTGAGCCAAGCTGCCAGGCTGGATCCAGCCCAACTGAGTATGACTGTGGGAGCCCCCCTGGGCCATCTGGCCAGACATCAAAGAGGAGAAGTGTCTTCAAGAGGTTCATTGAGGGAGGGGCATGGCTAATGCAGAGATGGGTCCTGCTGAGTGACAGGGCTGCTGCTCAGGCTAAGGAAGGCAAACACATTCCCGTGGGGCTCTCCTGCTCTGGAATTTATTGTGTTTGAACCAAGTCTGACTTGAGGGACTTAACCAGGGCAGCTCCTGGGTTCAGGGTGGTGTCACAGCTCTGCTGCTCTACCATAAACCCCACTATTGAGCTCCAGTGGGCAGAGAGCCCTCTCTTCCATGAGCTGAGGCCAATGTAATAACTCAACACTTGTCCTCTCCCCATCATGGCTGGGCTCAGGCAAATTCCTTCCTGACCCTAAGCTGGCGATGGGTGGCAACCACACACAGGCCAGCAAGACCTAAGGAAGGATCCTAGGAAACATAAAGGAGTAGCTGCAAAACTCTGCAGTTGGCCGGTTCTTAGAGCCAGGCCACCAGGAGGACAGATGGGCAGAGCTGCAGTAGCTCTTCCAGGGGCACAAGTTAAGACGTAGCAAAAAGTATTTGTTGATCTACATCAAGTGTTTTGTAGCAGCTCAGGTACTGGCAAACGTAGGGAGCAAGGCTCCTCGAGAGAGGGAGAGAGAGGGAGTCAGGAAAGGACAGAGAGAAGATGTAATTTGCCCCGAGGCTGGGGAGTTGTCAAACTCCTGGTCAGGTGTACGTGTGCAAGCACAAGTGGCTACAACCCTATGAAGTGAAGCAAGTGATGGCAATGTTAAGCAGCCAAGAGCCTGGGCCAGCCACTTCTTTTTTTTTTCCCCTCCCTCTAAAGTCTGCTTATGAGAATTGCTTTTGAATATTTATGTTTGGATTGCTTATTTACAAGAAGTCACAGCTGCAGCTGCCCCTGCTGAAGTGACAAACAGTCTGTGCTGCTGTCTCCTAGAGACCTCAAGTTCCCACTCCAAAAGACTTTTTTGTGGTTTTTGTTTATTTATTTTTTTTTTTAAATAAGGCTTGTTTTGCTATGCTGATTCAAAATGGGTATAGTTTCAAAGAGCCTTCAAGGAGCAATGGGATTTATTACTGGTTTACTGATCAGTGTAAGAAAACAGATGATCGGAACCACAGAGAACAAAGATAGGATGATGGAGAAAGGGCTTTTGCCTGTTGTGGTGACAGCCACTGTGGGAGTGGCTGCTGTGAAAAGATCAGCTCAGGCTTCATGTCATGATTGAAAAGAACAGAAATGCTGCATTTAGGTGAGTTATTGTTCATTCGGCTTCCAGAGCTGGAAGCATCACGAAGATGTGTTTCATGCAACAACTGGGGCCCGCACTTGCGTTCCTTACTGACTTCAGCTAACAGGACACCATCTTTGTTAGTGAGCACACGAGAAAATTCTAGAGCTGTTGGCTGAAAGGCACTGCGTCACTTTTTTTTTCCCCAGCATATAAACCACTGCACACAATTCATAAGGACAGAAAATCACCTACATGTGTTTTATTTGAGAATTAGATAACAACGCAGTTAGAAACTGTATGCACTGTATGCAGGTGGGGCGGCTCAAGTTAAGGATGCATGTACAGGAAGTTTTCACAGATTCTGATTTTTAATGCTATATTACTCTTAAATCAACACACAATTTTTAATTGGCTGGACAGAAATAAGAAAGTTTACATTACAGAAAAAAACCCAAGTTCCTAAGCACAAGCAGCCCTGGACTCCTGGAGCCCTCTGAAGCATTCTGAAACTTCTTTTATGCAGAAAAAAACCCCTTTCGTACTGGACAGAAACCTATTAATGTTTCATCTCAATGCTTCTTTTGAGAAAAAAGCTATTTCGACAATGCTACTTTTGTGCTAGCAACATGACACCATCAAAGCCCTAAATGAAATGCATTTCTATTAATGTTTTTATTGTTGTTATTTGTTGGTCAACAGCCGGCTGAACATGCCCCAGCAGTGTGCCCAGGTGGCCAAGAAGGCCAACAGCATCGTGGCTTGTATCAGGAATACTGTGGCCAGCAGGAGCAGGGCAGTGATCATGCCCCTGTACTCAGCACTGGTGAGGCGACCCCTCAAATACTGTGTTCAGTTTTGGGCCCCTCACTGCAAGAAGGACATTGAGGTGCTGGAGCGTGTCCAGAGAAGCTGGGGAAGGTTCTGGAGAGCAGGTCTTATGAGGAGTGGCTGAGGGAACTGGGGTTGTTCAGTCTGGAGAAGAGGAGGCTGAGGGGAGACCTTATGACTCTCTACAGCTACCTGAAGGGAGGTTGTAGCGAGGTGGGTGTTGGTCTCTTCTCCCAAGTTACTAGCGATAGAACAAGAGGAAATGGCCTGAAGCTGCCTCAGGGGAGGTTTAGATGGGATATTAGGAAAAGCTTCTTTACTGAAAGAGTGGTCAGGCACTGGAACGGGCTGCCAGAGAGGTGGTGGAGTCACCATCCCTGGAGGTGTTCAAAAAAACGTGTAGACGTGGCACTTCAGGGCATGGTTTAGGAGCTATGGTGGTGTTGGGTTGATGGTTGGACTTGATGATCCTAGAGATCTTTTCCAACCTTTATGATTCTATGATTCTATGTTTATTTTCTGGGAAGTGCACTTCATCCAGAAAAGCCAACATGTACAGTGTATCCACTGACTGCAACAGCAGAAGCAAAAAAATAACTCTCCATAAACAGGTGTTTAAATCAGAAAGCAGAGATATTTCCTCAGGTGACAGTATTGCTATACCATATTCTAACAAAATTTTCCAGGTCAAACATCATTTTGTCCTGAAAATACATATGAAGAAATCAGTAAGTTTTCTTGAAATGCCTTTATTGCTTTTAATTGTTCCTTGGTAACAGCAGGCTCAACAGGGTTTTTAAAATTTTTTTGTTATTAACATAAAATATTCCTTAAAATTCCTCTTAAACATCCAATTTATCATGTGCCAACTGCATAAGCCTTCTTTTTATTGATTTTGCTATGAATTCCACACCTATTTGACATTTCAGAGGAGGGGACCCTACTCTTGTGTAAGAATTTTTAACATCAGTATTAATGAAGTATTAATGTCTATGCCAACACAAAACAAAGACAAGTGCTTTAAAATCTAGGCTGATAGGCTTTTCCCAGCCAGGAAAACCTCCCTGACAATTTTTTACGAAACAGAGTTTCCTGATGTGCCTGGAGTTGACATGCTGCGACGCAGGCTGGCAGTGCGGAATAGCAATAGAATCCATTAAATCTGCATTGGAACCGGTTACCAGAAATGCTACATAGTAATCATGGTGAGGGTTTTTTTTTTTGTGAAATAAATTCTGTTTTTTCAAATGAGATTCTGAAAAATCACCCACTAACATTTCTGCAGAAATGCCTTACAGCTTGTCCAAATTGTAGGACAGCTCATCTTTCCCCACAAAAGCTTACAGATCTTGTGATTTAGTGAGTTACTGCTTGTTCTAACGACTGTTTGCGGGAATGGTTTGGCATCAGTAAGAGGAGATTAGTTTGTGTATTAATGCAATTCAAAAGTTCACTCAATTTACATGAAGTAATGAAAAGCTTAATTTGAACTCTCACCAACTCCACTTTCCCCCCATCTCAAGTTTGTAACACGGATTTCATTGAGTCTTCAAGAGGCTGCTTCAGAGCGGGGAAAAAAAAAGATTAAGCAGATGAGAGAAAATACGTTCCCAACTCAAGGCTTCACTAATTAGAATGCATGTCCCACATACGGAATGTAACGTACCGCCGCCGCGTGACTGCCAAGGGGCTGCCTGCGCTCCCGTTATAAGAGCTCTCCTCTCGAGAGACACCGTGGAGCCTCCACTCAAAACACGTTCTTGGAGAGGGCAGGAGACAGCGGTGGGGCCAGAAAGGACAGCCAGCAAACAGCAGGACAGCAAGATCTGGCTATCTGTGACATCTGGTGACCAGTCCTCAGTTTCGAGGAGAAGGGACCAAAGAACAAATATGAACATGAAGTACATAACAATAAAATCTTAATACAAGCAGCCCTTGCCCCTGCTACAGACTCATCTGAATGAGTGAGGACTGCATGATGGGCTTATGAGATCTGCTCTTTCAGCATAAGGCCACACCTGAAAATAAATGGATTTCTCAAGGCAGTAGGGTTTCCAAAAGGGGGCATGAGGATAATTTTTTGTCAGCCATGAAGATTTAGCTAGTCACACGATACTCGCCGTCATTGCCTTAATTGCCTAAAAGACCCACACACATTCCTAATACTGCCTTTCCAATTAAAAAATCCCAGAATCACAGAAGGGTAGGGGTTGGAAGGGACCTCCAGAGATCATCTTGTCCAACCCCCCTGCGTGAGCAGGCACACCTAGAGCAGGGGGCACAGGACCGCGTCCAGGCGGGGTTTGAATGTCTCCAGGGAAGGAGACTCCACAGCCTCTCTGGGCAGCCTGTGCCACTGCTCTGGCACCCTCACAGGAAAGAAGTTTTTCCTCATATTTAAGTGGAACTTCCTGTGTTCCAACTTGTGCCTGTTGCCCCTTGTCCTGTCATCGGGCGCCACTGAGAAGAGTCCAGTCCCATCATCCTGACACCCACCCTTCAGATACTTAAAAACATTGATGAGATCCCCCCTCAGTCTTCTCTTCTCCAGGCTGAACAATCCCAGGTCTCTCAGCCTTTCCTCATAAGAGAGATGCTCCAGTCCCTTGATTATCTTGGTAGCTCTCCTCTGGACTTGCTCCAGCAGCTCCNCTTTCCAGCAGGTCAGCCCCCAACCTGTACTGGTGCCTGGGGTTGTTCCTCCCCAGGGGCAGGACCTTGCACTTGCTTTTGTTGAATTTCATGAGGTTCCCCTCAGCCCAGCTCTCCAGCCTGTCCAGGTCCCATTGGATGACAGCACAGCCTTCTGGTGTATCAGCCACTCCTCCCAGCTTGGTATCATCAGCGAACTTGCTGAGGCTACACTCTGTCCCTTTAAATCTATATTTGCTGAATGGCTATTTAACCCTCAGCTGCAGAGGAGCTCCCCAAAAAGGGGAGGGAGACAACTCGGAACCTAGAAACCTAGCACAGCCTTGCTTGCTGAGGCAAAAAAAGCACGAGGCACTAAGAGAAGATTGTTTTAGGGGAGGAAAAATAGACGGCCCTTGTTTAAACCCTCCTCTTGCCTCAAAATGAGAAGGCTCAGAAACTCAATACCGATTAAAGAAAAAACAAACACAATACAAAAGAAGTCCCCCTTCCTCCTGAAGGCAGCAATTTTTCAGATGTCAAAATAAATTGTCTCTTAAAAAAAAAAAAAGCAGTATCTAAATATTTTGTATGTAAGCATTCATTTGCGACCTTAAAAATTCCCCAAGACTCAGCACACTTGAGTCTGTGCCCTGGGGTCACGCACACGTGCAATAAAATAAGACCAAGTTTTTAGCCATTCATTTCTGGGGCTTGTTGGGTCACTGCTGCATCAACATGAACCAACCCAGACACGGTCTGTCATGGCAGCCTTTCTTCAAATTACAGTGAACCCCATGGTATTTAATACACAAAATGTGTCGCACTTCCAAACAAGTTGCAGTGTCTCATATATAAAATTATTTTCATATCTAGATATTTTCAGTAACTCCTCTAAAAGGATCCCAAACATCACTTGAGAGAAAAAGGATGAAAGTACAATTCTAATTTAAAATAAGTAACACAACTCTCCCTTCAGCTGCTCCGTGCACACACAGAGAAGAGCTAAAGAACTCTAAGCTTGGATGTATATTTTTTTAAATGTCAGATTTATTTCCTTTTTGATACCAAAGAGCTGTTCTGCTCTGCAAATGAACTGACAAAATAAGCTTCATTGTGGTTTCATTTTCCAAGTGTATTTGCTTAAAAAATGATGGATTTTCTGATGATAAGCCCTACAAATTGAAACTCAAATTAGATTTTCTCTTCTGGCATACTACCATTTTATAATTAAACCTGCAAATCTTGAGGTTTTAGAGCCTAAAGGGGATTTTTCCATGGCCTTCAGGTTGGGCTCAGCAAGAATATCTTAAGGATGGCAGGAGAAACGGGGAAACTGCCAACTCCATTGCAAGATCAAATCTAGAGCTCCTTAAAATAATAGCTACTTTACTTAATTATTTTTATGCTAACAATAATAATATATATATATCAATGCTTTGAAGTAGCAGATTTACATTATCTTTTTTTAAACCAGGACTTTCCTTCAGCGGTTTAGTTTCAGTACAGGTGATCCTCCTTAATAGAGTATTTACAGACAAGGAAAAATAGTTAAACATCAGGATATTTATTTTGCATACAAATATTTACAGAAAAATACTTAAAAAATTAAGTATTCAAAATTTAACTGACTTCACTTCAAAAAAGCTTCATGTTTTTATGCTATAAAAACATATTGCCTTTACTGTGCTCAAACTTCGTATTCAGATCTCTGGATTTTCTTATAAGAGCTTTCTTTTGTGCTTCGTCAAATCGATGGACTTTGAGATCCTGGTCTCGGTCAAACGGCCTTCTTTCTTGAGGTTTGTTCTTTTCTTCAGATGCTTTGCTCTTTAGCTTCTTCTGATGTATGTCCATGAGAGATTCTGACCTCTTTGACTCCTGGAAAAATGGGAAGAAGGAAGAGGAAATAAAGTATTATAAAATATCGACAACTTACAGAAAATCCAAATGGAAAGATTGGAATTAGGAAGGCTAAAAATTCCAGAAAAAGATGACATCTCAGTAGCTGGAAAACAGAATGATACATTTAGTATACACAGAGTAGACAACGCGTGTCATCTTGTTTACGCTGAATAAAATACTAATAATTCACTGATGTTAAAGATACCCATAATGTTGTTGAACCTTGGCAGATGGTGGAGATAAGTTATAAAATAATGCAAAAGAAATATGAAAGCTGCTCTGCCATTATTAAGCAGAGACAAAGACAACACATCAAGAGTAATACCTCTAAGTACAGGCCCAGTTTCTTTTATGCCTCCCCATAACATCTGGTTTTGGGCATGCTAGGGGCAGGAACAAGCTGGAAACCCTTTTGCACTACTGTGTTTTTCACATGCGCTCTTAACTTTTCAGTATTTGAATCACCTGTTGCAAGCCCACAGGGCAAAGTCACAGGTTTAAGCTAGAACCGGTGTTTCGCCAAGTCAAGGACTTTAGTTGCGTTTATTAAAGAGCAGGATCCAGCCCAAACACAACACAAAACTTTTGCTGATTTCACACAGGAGCAGGATTAGTTCTCACAAGACTATGTGGCCCCTCCTTTACTCAGGTAAAGTGTATTTGTGTATCCCCAAGTAGTCAGTTTCTCAGACTCTCAAATATTTACAAACCAGTCAGTCCAAACCAATTCTCTCATCAGAAAGAGCAGAAGACGAGCAGCTCTGTTTTCTCCTGTCTAGGAACATGAGATCTTTATTCCAAAAGGTTCATTTCCCTTCACTCCCTGTGCAAACACTTATTTCATTGCACATACAAATAATAATTCATACGTGACATAAGAAATTATTCTCATGGAAAACAGAAAATGGACAATACTTAATCGTGGTGTAACTGTGTCAGCGTTGACAGAATTGCACCAGAGAATGTATATGGCATCAGTGCTGAGAGAATTAACTGTAAGAAACCATTTCAAGGCTCCTGTTCTATGAATGTATCCTTGATAAAGGTCAGCGAAGAAAAATATAGGAAAAAATAGAGGAAAAAACTTCCAAAAAACACCCCCACAAAACCAAACCAACCACATGAAAATCAGGAGAGCTGATATAAAAAAAACCAACCAAACAAAACCAACAACCCAAGAAACACTGTTGTTAAACAAGATGCCTTCTTCAATTTTTTTTTAGAACTCCATTAAACTTAGAAACAGTAAAGGCCTATATATGTTTTATTTTGGCAACAGTACAGAACAAACCCCATAGTTTTACATGAAAATTATTCTACTATACTCATAATAACAGTAGAAACAGACAATACAGAAGAAATTTAAGACAGTAAGCTAATAGCTCTGGATTTGCTAGCCTCTAAGTCAAGAGGGACACGTGACTTAATGAACTACAAATAAATTATTAAAAGTGCCAGACAAACTTCAATCATGTAATATAAGCCAAGGCTGTGATTCTCAAGTTAATTATACTCTCGAGAGACCAGACTGCCTTCCATAAGACTTCAAGCCATAAATCAGGGAAGAACTGGAACGAGCAACCATAAGGTAGGCAATAGTTCATATACTCTGGTGGACAGGGTTGGCACACAGGAAAGTGAGAGGGAATTTGACAGAGAGTTCAGATTTCTAGTAATCAACATCTGTCTGTCAAAATTATCTGCTTCTGCAGAGACAAGAGGAAAACTTCATGTAATACTGCTGTTGTAATGAGAAGTTAATGTAATTAATTACCTAGTGTAATTAATGCATTGATCTGCTTAGGTCGTCAAGCTTCTTTTGGGTTAATGCACATTTTGTCCTAAGTTAAAACTTTACTACTGATTTATTCTTGGCATATTGGTAATTTGGTGAAGCAAGCTAAGATTTGAATTAGGGTTTTCTGCTCCCAGCAACCATGTCCTGATGTGAGGATGATTTAAGGAAAACACCACCTAAAACTGACAAGATATGCACAAACCCCAATTCTGTCATGTTGCTTTCAGCAGCAGTTTGAGGACCCAATCCTGCTCTTGTTGAAGTCAATGGCAAATGTTCTAATGACTTAAACAGCGGTAGGTTTGGGTGCTAAAATGGAAGACTGCAGTGGCATCACCATGGAAACCAGCAGCGCTAGAAATGAGAACCAGAAGAAAAGAGTGAAGGATTAGAGGAAATGCAGGAAAAGGAAGTATTTTGCCATTACACTTACATTGTATGAAGTCACCTGCTCAACAAGTCTCTTGTCTCTCCCAGATAATACAATTTCTTCATTATCCTTACTGGTCGACTTTTTTGCCTCTTCTCTTTCCTGATGAGTAGAAGCAAATCACACACTATAGTAATCAATGTCTGGAGTAAAAAGCAAGGAAGACTATGTTTACTTTAATTAAATCTGAAGGGTAGAGACCACGATAGAGGCCACCAGTTATTTTTTGCTCAGCTTGATAAAAGAAGAAACTAGACACACTGTAACTGGAAATCCAATGAGCTGGTACAGGGTACCTGACTACTGCAGAAGGGAGAGGGAATAAATGAATATCAGTGTTACTTAAAATCATTACTTCCTTGCCTTTACCTTTAAGCGTGAATGAATAACTTTTGATAACAAAGAAAAATCTGGAAAAAAACCCATGCATTGAACAGCTCAGGGTATCTTGACTTTGCTTTCACAGAATATCAACAATATATGTACCGCCTGCAGGTGTATATGAATGAATAAATGCTCACCTTGGCTTTTCTCTCTCTGTCAGCTGGAGTATCTGTCCAAATAGATCTATCGCCTGATTTGTCATCCACTCTTCTCTTGAATGTTCTTGGGCCAAATCCAAAGCTTTTCAATTCAGGTGGAAGCTCTGTCATCCACGATTCCCTGGTAATTTGCTTGGGTTCATCCTTTACAAAAGAAATAGCGAGGGGGGAGGAAAGAGTAAAAAAAGGATAATAAAAAAATGCTGTCTGAATCTCTTAGCTTCCAGCAGAAATAATGGATTTTTTTCTCATCTTAATAATTGCAAACACTTAGCATCCTGAGCAGAACTGCAACTGGGTTCACACAGAAATAGGCGAAGAAGAACACAAACACTCTCCAGCAACAAAATATTAGAAATTAAGAAATCCAACTTACGCTGTCTGCTGAAGTAAGTTTTTCCTTCATTCTCTGAGCTCTGCGTTCAAATTCTTTAGTCACATCAGACTCCACTGGTCCTTTTGCAGGCATTGGGCCTATAAGATTGTCTTCTTCCTCACTACTATCTGTTACCTTCCAAAAAATAAAATGTTTTTCTCAACCATCATGCTAAGACCATCAAGAAACACTTCAGCTTCATAGGGTTACAATAATTTTGTCTAAAAGAGCATGTAAACCTAAGGCGGTGCATCTGCCAGTCAGACAAGAAAATCCTGGATTAAAACTCCAGGTTAGACCTGTTCTAGCACTTTAACATAGATACTTAGTCTCCACGTTTCCAAAATCACTGTCTTGTCTGAGGAGACTCTGCTGGTAAACATAGTGGCAACACACAAAGTCCTGCTACTTTACATTGCTCTGCACACAGCCATGTAGCCTCTGTGGCTATCATTAACTTTGAAACACACAAGCATACATCTTTGATACTTTGGGCTTTACAATAGTTAGCAACATTTGGATGCGTCTCCATAAAAAGGATTGCAATTTCGCACTGCAAGGAGAACCATCTGTAAGGATGCTAGAAAGATTAACATGAAAGCTAGGGTACAGTGGCATTCATGCTACTACACCCCTGGGTGTATAGTATCTGCCAATCTAATCTCTTGGTTCTGTCATTTGCTTCTTCGATCCCTTCTGACATTGCATTCTAAGCAATTATTTGGAGAACGGCTCAAAAAACTAAGTTTGAAAGGGACTAGATGTTAGTAAGAATCTTTGCGGATGCCAGGGGTTGTACAGAAAGCTCACAGGTCCCTCCAAGTTAAAGCAGTAGAGATGTGGACAGAAAATTGTGATGCCACAGTATCCTGGAAGCAAAGCTAAGGTGCCCAATATCTACGGAAGCAAACAGATTTAGCTACAGCCTGAATGTG
>VZTV01041299.1:591-12580 GCA_013400875.1 Anhinga rufa | reverse complement strand
TCGCGGAGAGCCCAGCCCCCGCAGCAGCCGCCCCGCTCTGAGGCGCCCCTGCGGGGGCGGCGGGGAGCCCGGCTGCCTCCCGCCCCTGCTCCGCGCTGTGCCGCGGCGAGGATTTCCACAAGTGGAGTAAGGGGCGCTTGCTGCAAAACTTACACATAAAAAGAGGTGGCGCGTAAGGGGTGCGGTCAGAATGGCTTAAGGGAAACCAGAAATAACTTAAAAAGAACTAGGAATTTTAGTACTACACAGCCGAGGGGCTGGGCATCCGATATAAAAGCTCATGGGCATAGCTGTACTTCAGGGCAACGGCTGACTAATGTGGCAGCTAATTGGTACAGAGTATCACCGGGGTCAGGCATTTGGCAATACTAAAAAAAGAAAATATTAGCCTTTATGCACATAACGAGAACAGGTAAACTTGTAATTACAGTAATTTAAAACCGGAAGCGATATAAGCCTTTGTGCTTCAGCAATCCCGGTTAGTAGGAGTTACGTGCTCGGTTTGAAGTACATGTTTGGTGGGTATCTGGTTTGGAGAGGGAGGAAGAAGGGTATCCACAGAAGCAGAAACTAAATGGAGGGAAAAAATGGTACTTGGAACCAGCATAATTGCGTCTCCTGATCAGTCGTGATTGTGCTGATGGGCGAGACAAGGTTTCCTTGGTTCACTCGTGTATCTGCTGCTGTGGACACACACTTTCTGAGCCAGGTGTTATCAAGTCATGCTCGGGGCAAAGCTATTTCTGACAGGGTTACTTTGCAACAAGGACAGACAGTGTCTGCCTCACAGCTTCACACATCCCTCGGTGTCTCTTAATTTTCAGAAATACTCCTACCTTGAACAGCTAATACATCAGCATGAACAATATCGCAAATGAAGACATGGGAGTGAGAGACAAGTAGAGGTAGAAAACTACTTCTCATTGACTTGGTAACTCCTACCTGCTAGACACGCTGTAAGGTATAAAATTGAAGCTGTTCTCGCCTCACTGAATTCAGTATTCAACAACATTTGTAATTCCTGCAGAAAGACATGTTGAAAAGGTCTGTGTGTGAAGGCAGAATTCAGTAAAACAGATGCACAACCTATTGACAAGAGTTTAGAAGAGTGATGGGGGTGGCTTGGCATGGACAGGGAAGGAAGAGGACACATCCTCCTTCTGAAATAGGACAGGAAGAAAATGCAACAAGTCACTCAGGGAAGCTAAGGCTAAGTCTAACTCTAGACTTGCCTTTCTCAAGGCAGGTGCCACACCCTGGATATTTAATGACTGGGAAGGTGTCAACATCCAGCAAACCCAAAGGCCTATCCCAAAGACAGGTGCTTAGTCACCATGCAAGTGTTGACTCGAAATGACCTCCTACAAAACATAGGGTGTGTAAAACTGATTGCAACATTGATCCTGGTGTTGGAATTAAATGTTACAAAATGCAGCGAAAGACCTTATGGAAGGGTAAAACAATATTTAAAGAAAAGTTATTTCAGTCACTCACAGTCATTCTCTTACACCCCTGGACTCAAAAGCCCCAAAGTGCACATGTCCAGATAGTCAGGGCAGGATCACTTGTGCTATGACACGAGGCTCAAGGAATGCCAGCTGTCAAGTCCTCACTACGTCTCTTGGGTTCCCCTGGGTAGCAGCAAAGCAGTTTTTGTACAGATTTTCTGTACCTTTTAGGAGTGGGTTATTATGGTGCAATTTTTTGTCTAGCTCTTTTATTTCATCCTCTGTACATTTTGGACAAGCTTACTGCCCGTTGTCTTTGTTTGCTCCCTCCTTTTGAATTATGTTGAATTATTTGTCTTTCTTCCTGCTGAGCTAACAGAAGGAGGAGTGGCCTGTATGACTTACTGTAAACTTCTTGTTACCAGAAGGCAGGTCTTCTGCTGATAAGGCATTTCTGTTGTAGGCCTCTCAGAGCACAGGCCTTTTGGTCTTGATATAAACACTGCCTTTGTAAGCATTTACCGTTTGATTGCTCTTATTTGTGTCCTTGATTGTCACCTATATCTGTCATTTTTGTCACCCTTGCCTTATTGATTCTGCTCATAATATCACACACAGACATTTCCATACTCAATTCAAACCAATCTTAGTATTTCTTTTACAAATCTCCATGCTGTTCTGGCAGCTGGGAGTATCTTCACACTTCACTAAAAACCTTTCTGTCTTAATCTTCTCCAACGGAAAGTCTGCTAAGCACATAATTGCTATTCCTCCTGCTCTGCAAAGCCCAGACCCTTTAGATAATGGTCTTTCAGGTGATTAATCAAGTAGTCTATGTTAGTTATTTCTTTTGTTGTCTCCTTTTGGGAGATCAGGACCATCACATTGAAAAACCAAAGTAAATTGAGCTCTTTGCCTTTGTAGTGTTATTTAAATATGCACAGCAAATTTCTGGTTTCACACTGAGTGCCTGGTCCTATTGTCACATGCACCAACAAATAGGAGGAACATTGCTTTACAGTAAATGATACTGAGTATGATAATCGAGCCAGTGTAACTATTTCTAAGTGCTGTTTCCTTAGAAGGGCAAACCAGCTCTTTCTCCACAAAGACTGGCTTGACAGCAGGGCATTTGGAGATTAACAGCGGTTCGGGAACATGACCATGTGTAGCCACAGGACAGAATTCTACTAGTCATCATCCAAGGCAAATTCAAGAAATAACAGAACCAATAACAAGTCTGAACTGCCAATAAATGCAGCAAGCTTATTACTGTACAAAGTACATGCTATGTACTGCTTCCTTCTCATGTTTTGTATCCAAAGCTGTCTAGAAATGAAAAGAAAGAGGCTACAGTTGAAACTACTGATAAAAGCAGTACTGCACCTTTTTCACTGATATATGAGGTGGAAAAAAATCAGTATCCATACCCCATAGGCCAGTTTGTTACCACTGTAGAGATTTTTTTTAATGTGCGTAATCAGTCTTCCAAGAAAATATTCTTCACTTCTTTTGAAAAAACCCACCAGAAATACACTATGTTAAACACCAGAAACTACAGTATCAGGAGCATTATCTTTGTTTAAGGCTCCTTGAGGGCTTGCACTGGCAACTGGACAAAAACCATCAATTGGATATGAGTTTCCACACTGGTTATTTAAAAGAAACAATCCCTTCCAGAAATCTAATATTTGCTTAAAGATCTTTTATCTGACTGAACAGAATTCTCTGTTTGCTTCTGATCCTTGCCATTGAAGTAGTGTTTGTATTGGCTCAAATACCACCAAACGCGGTTGTGCTGAGCTAGACATACTACTAGAAAAACAGCAAAGTTTCACTTTCAAAGAAAGATGTGAAGACAACCAAAGTGTTGGCACAGATCTACACTGTAGGCAGAAGCCCATGTCAGCACTTTCCCATTGTTCATGCGTTTCATCTAGGAATTTACCAAGTTCAGAATATGTTGACACAATCGTCATCAATCATATCTTTCAGAAATGTGCTGTCTTAACTTTACCACCTCACAAGATTTTACCAGCCATCCTAATCTTTGCATTTGAATTTGCACCAATACAAATTACCCCTGAGACCCGGAATCCAGCCTCAATGAACATGAGGATAGTGAAATGTGGACACTTGCAGAAGCCTAATAGACAGAAGGTAAAAGATTTGATAAGATGCTTATTACCATGTATAAAAAATAATATTTGAGTCAATTTGCAGTGATTTGATTTAATCATCTTCCTTGTTACTGAGTGTATAAACATCATCTGCTACCCGTTTCATTTTTTCCTGCAGACATCAGTATGACAGCTCTTCTTGAACTCCCAAAAATTCTCTTTGTCTTTGGAAAATATAATACAGATCTGTGACATTTCTTTCCTTCCAACCCCCAGTCATCACAGACCAGGCACAGTATTCAGCTTTAAATAAGTTATGTTCATATGCACAATTTTGAACTGGTGCCCAAGGCCAGGAAGGAATCAACTAGTGTGAAGACGTCAGGCCTACCCAGAAACCTACATACGCCTATGCATGGATAAAAACTTACATATACACAGGTATAAGGAGCTCAGGACAACTGGAGTGATACGTTTTGGTTTAGTTTGCCACGAGTAGTCAGATTCCATAAAGTTCACATTCAGAACAGCACACTTGTTCAGTTTTAAGCTTCACTAGAGAATACAGATTTTTTTTAAAGTAGCTGGGGATTTTTTTCTCCCCTAATAATTCTTCTGTCTGTACCACAAAGATTTCCAGTGCTCCTTGACACAACAGATTTACCCTTCTAAGTTTTCCTACATCAACAGGAATCCTGGTCATTGTTTAAGCATGACTTTATTTTGAAAAAGCAGCACTAAAATAAAATCGTACAACACCAATATGATTTTTCTTCACTGTCTACAGGTCAAGATAATTGTTTGGGGTTTTTTTTAAACAAATATCACCCCTTAAAACTCAATTCAGGAGGCAAAGAGCAAGTTTAATCCCTTCCTTCTCAAGAATGGTTTGAGGTCCAGTTGAAGTCAGTCATGCCTGTACAATGCATTTCGGTTTTAGTTCAGTTGTGACTGACCTGTAATAATACTTACATGTTGCAGCTGACCTGAAAGGTGGACGGTCATAAACAGGTGTTTTTCTTAAGAGCTGAGTGTGCATTGGAAGGAGGCCTTTTTTTTTTTTTTTTTTTAAATCGCAATGCTGGGTTATGCAATACTATTTCTTCAGAGTAAAACTTTAAATATAGAAGATTCCATAAATAGACCAAGCATTCAGTTCGATTTACAGCCTAGTTTTTTTTAATTAGCCAGAGGAGGGTTCCACTTCTGCACTGTCTGAAGAGGGTACTGATTTCTTGACTTTAGTGAAGATATATTTTTTTAAAACTACTGTTGGACAGGTTAGCAGACTTTTTAGAAAGTCATTGTGCTTGTTAAGCAGCACTTGTCAAACTCGAGCTGCATTTGTATATGAGTGCACAGCATAGTTCCAGAACACAGTCTGACATGCATTTGAACCAGGGCTGCAAAGATACTTTCCCTTCCTTTCCCTTCACCCTGCTTCCTGAGCACTTCGCGTTCACTTCCATACTGTTCCCCATGCTCGCTAGCATTAGGACAGCAAACAAGACTTGAAATCAGTTCCTCAGTCTCTTTCAGGCTGAATTAGGTTACAGTGCAGAACAGGGACAGAAAGAAGGGAAGAGGGCGATTGTGTAATAGTGGGAATACAGCAATGTAGGCTTACATGAATATCAGCCTAGAACATTGGAGCCTAGCCATTCACCGAGGTAGGATATCCACAATTAATAGATCCTGTCACTGTCAGCTCTCCTGTCTTCAAACCTTTAATCCATAAAACAGAGATCATATTACTCTTTTGGCTCACATTTTGCCAAAGCAAATCAATTTGTGCTTGTAAACCATCCACATAATAGAGCTTCATAGTAAATCATAAGGATCTAGTGACCAACAGGCCAAACTGCAGAATTCCTGCTCAGCTGAACAGAATTTTGTTAGAATTGGGGGATGAGAAATTCTTAGCAGAAATGCTGGGACTTAAGGTACTGGGAGTTTTACTTAAGATTTACTTGGAGTTGGTATTCTGGGTTGGACCACCGAAGACTTTTGGAATTAAAGCTAGGCAAAATATGGAATTAAAAAAAATAATAAAAGGCGGCACAGGAAGATGGAGAGGGGAGATACAATTTTGTGTAGGATGAATATATGAGAAAAAGAGTTGAAAATATAATTCATGTTGTGATGAAACCTGAGTAGGTTGAACCCTCAGGGACAGCTTATGTCTTGCACAAGTTCCCATAAATTACAACTTCCCGGCAGGTTGCGTGAGTGGTAGAACCTGACATTTTTTGCTGTGCAGAGAAACTGTTTGCGCCCTCTGAAGTAGAAAGCTAACAAGGTGTTTTTGATCTGCAGGCAAGGTACTTTTCAGGTGAAGAGAAGATTTAGAGAAAAAGCAGAATTTGGCATGCTGTTATTTTAAGGCTAACATGTTTTACAAGACTGTAAGAGTACCAAGGCCACAGTGACATACTTGTCAAAGAAAGCAAAAGAAATCTTGTTTGTCATGTGGCATGAGTTGAACTGCAGCATTTCAGCATTCTAGTCCACATATAATGAAAAGGCAAGGAGACCACTATTCTTCTGTTTAATAGGCAACTCCATCCAGTGTCACACTTTGTTTGGTGTCCCAGTTGGGCAGGGTGTCAGGGAAGTTGCTGAGAAATACAAGGCTTAGGAAATTTGCTAGCTAGCTCCAAGTTACCTCTAAAAAGACACAGCACTGCTACTGCTAGATCCAACTGATAACTGACAGAAGTGAATCCATTTCTGGGAACACAAGTGTGTCCAGAAGAACTGAAACTGATGTGGGTCATTTAGTAATTTGTTGAGGGGAATGTTGGTCTTTATGTAGTCTCATTAAGGTTTCACATTCTGTGCTAAATTGTTCAAACACTGAAGGATGGAAAAATATCTGACTCTAATCATATTTCTTGAGAGACTTCACTTCAGCCTATAAGAAACAGTCTGAGAGTTCCTCTTTAGGGGGTACATTAAAAAATGTACTGATGAAAGTTTAACTGAGTTTAAGGCATATGTAAGGATTTTTTTCCCGTCATTTTATATTTATGCTCTTTGGATCTGAAACGTGTGTGCAATCCCTCTAAAAGATGCATCTATAAGGCAAACAGTCTTCTTAGATGTGGAGATGTAATGTATATAGACAATTAATGTACATTAACGTTAAAAACTGAACAAAATTAACAAGATTAACAAAATGGATTGTTCAGATCTGAGTTCAGACTGTCACTGCATGTAAAAATAAATGCCTGATCTGCTGTTTGGCTGATACCACTTCCCAAAGAAAGAGATAGATAGCCTAGAAATGCATCTAAATTGTGCACAGACACTTACTATCCCATCCCTTGGGCATGTTAAGTTAAAAAGTATTGCTTGATGATTCCTGTAAGGACATAGTTCCCTTCCAGGCCAAGGGACACAGGTGGTTGGGAATGGTTAGTCATGGGAAAATGGTTTAATCAGCAGCATCATGAGTAGCATTGTGTCAGGCGGTGTCAAACGCGTCAGTGCAAAAATATGGGAATATTGAGGTTGGAAGGGACTTATAAAGGTCATTATTCTAATCCTTTTGTTCAGATCATAGCTAGGATCAAACTTAGATCAGGACAGCTATTCCGATAGTTCTATTGGGCAGGTAATACAAGGAGAATATGAAATGACAATTCCAATAAAATTCTACTATTTAATTTAACCCATTTCTGGGATTAGCACTGAGTGAAGGGCATTTTGGACAGAGGGCAGTGAACTAACCTGTCATGTTTTAAACGGCAAAATGATATTTTAGAGACATTTGTGCACTTGTTCGAAAGGGGAAGCTTGTCAAAGACTGCCAGGACATAGTACTTTGAAAAAATTGATTTAATGGAACGATGTTGGTTTTTTTTTTTTTAAATTCATATGCTATGAACAGCTTGAGATGCTTGCTACACTGCTCCAGTGCCAGTATGTTACTAGAATAACACTTTTAAGAGTTTCTTCATGGTATGGTGAAAATCATTTGGCCATGTTTGCCAGCTGGAAGCAAGGCTGCTCAGATTACAAGCCAAAGAAACAGTAGAAAATGAGTACTGCTATCATGTGACACAAAAACAAATTTTCTGCTGAAAGCAAGAAATACATGAGCTTTCATGTGGCAGATAAATTGGTCTCATGATTTCCTGGTATACAATTATGAGGCAATTTCAACTCTCCTACTTGTACCTCACCCTAACATAACTTGTGAAAACAGTTTTGCTGTGTTTCTGGGCTGCAAAGATGCCTTGATTAGCTGGAGAAAACAATTCTCTCAAAGCTTCTATCTTACTCTGTTTTACTGGATATTTCCTCATTTTGGCAGGCTGCTAGACAGTACTGATTTTTTCTGGTGTGCTTACAGAAGATGACTGCTCTCAGGTAACATAGAAAGGCTAACCATTTTCAAAATTTAAGATCTCTTTAAGTCTGGGTTTACATGCTTTAGAGTTGTCTTCCTGATATCTGTATAACCTTGTATAGAAGATGGTGTTACATGATGATAAACAATAACCTAGCAAACATCCCAAACTATAGATTCAGCCTAACATTGTTCAAAACCTGAATCAGAGAACTAGAACTTGGGTAAAATTCGTGACTGGATCTATGATTTGTCATTGGGGTGACCCCTAATAATTTGATCAACTGATACTCAGCCACGGGTTCCAGCAAGAGCCCTAGCCACGGTTTCCCTACTATGCAGTCTGTTTGTCACTCAGTAACAGACCTCAAAATGCACTGAAAACCAGCACTCTGTATCAGAATATATTGCACACAGCAAACATTTTCCTATACCAACCTGAAGTACATCCTGCTAACGCAGAGGGGAAGCGCAGCAGAGCTATAGCAATAGTTTCAGTAACATTGTGGTCGGATACCACACAACACAGTTAATATGTAGCAACTCAAAAGATAGGAAAACAGCAATCATGAAAAAAGTAGTCATACCTTTGCAGTCTAGGGGAAGAACAGATATTAAAGAGATACAATTCAATACCGTTGAGGACTAAATGCTTCCCACACAGATAGGCATTACAAGACACAAATCTACCAAGACAAAATAGCGTGCAATTAAAACTGCCTTTCATACAATAACAAATAATGGCATATTTAAACGATACTTGACTTTTAATGGTTTAAGGACAGAATAGGACACACAGCAAACAGAGATACAAAGCTCTACCAGACAGAGGACAACCTATAATTGCATCACATGAGGATTTCTATGATTGTGGAGCATCTGGAGTAAATGAAGAATGACACAGTGACCTTTGGAACAAAGTCTTCTAAATGCTAGAGCACAGACTGGCATTGAGGAAAGAAGAAGAAGAAGAAAAAAAAAAACAACCGCTAATTATTATTTTTGTGGTTTGAATGTAAACTAAACTAATTCTCAATTTTCAAAAAATAGGACATTTTTGACAGTAGTGTAAGTATAGACAGCCAAGCTATCCTCCTTTTTACACTGTAGCAGGGTAAGACTTGAGATGAGGGACCTTAGATCACCGTGTAACCTGGTTTCTTTATTCTCCCTCTGCAGCACACTGCAGTTTAATTGAACTCTCGAACTTCAGAACTAGGCTGTTCCTCTGTCTCAAAGAGAATATAAAATAACTGAATGAAGGGAGAAAGGCAACAGAGATGATGAAAAACATAGAATGGTTTCTATATAGGGATTGTTCATGTGTGCAAGAACTCTTCAGTCTGGAAATAAGAAATGACTGACAAATGCAGGGTTTAATCAAATAAGGACGACGGAAAGGATGAACAGGGATCAACTATTCACTGTTTCTTCCAGCATATGAACTGTGGGGAGCCAGATGAAGCTCACAGGAGATGAGCAAACAAACAAATGGAGGTGATTCTTCACGCAGCATGTATCAAAACTGCAGTGCTAGAAGTTTACATGGATTCAGGGGTAGACTTAGGAAGCCTACAGAGCAATCCACAAAGCTTTATTAAACACAGAGAAACCATACCTGGCTCAGGAAGCTCCTCAGCTGTAGTTGGCTAAACGCCAGAGAGTATTTGGGACAAGTGTAGTCATACGTGGCTTGTCCACGTATTCTTCCCTAGGCACTTGCTTTTGGCTGCCATCAGAGACAAGATACTGGGCTAAAAGGACTT
The DNA here is from genome assembly GCA_013400875.1 of Anhinga rufa. Taxonomy (NCBI): domain Eukaryota; kingdom Metazoa; phylum Chordata; class Aves; order Suliformes; family Anhingidae; genus Anhinga; species Anhinga rufa. Next base: position 2,892 of record VZTV01041299.1, on the reverse strand, counting down.
TTTGGTCTGACTCAACACTAGAACATAAGAAATAAGAATGCCTAAACCCAGATCATGTTATTAGGCTCAAGACTCAAATGTAAGAATAACATGAGATCGGATGACTTTAGAGTCTATTAGCCTTACATTCTATTAAAATCCATAAATAATTAGATTTTTAACTAAGAAAATGGTGCTAGCACTTTCTGCCAGTGAAAACACTTGCTTCATTTAAGGAAGAAGTCATCATTATTCACAGCCATTTCTAATATTAAATAAAAATTCTACAGAAATAATAATCACATTACAGAATGATAGAAAGTTACCTATGCCTGAAGACTGCATATCTCACACTTTTTCCGTACAATATATTATGTGTGCATTTAGTAAATAGCTGTTACTGTAGCTGTGTGTGGCATCTCAGAATCAATCCTGACTACTTTTTTATTTCAGATTAAGAATGCTTGGACAAGATCATTCTGAATAGCAGCACAGGACTACGTGCTAGCTTCTCTAGCTATGCAGAACAGCGTACCAAGTACGCTAATTACTAAGTGACTGAGGGCCTAAGCATTCCTAAGGCACCTATGGTGGCTGCTATGGAGCAGGAGAAAATCCTTGTTTTCCTCATAAAATCAGTACAATCTTTCTACTTTCAGCACAGTTAACCAGTCTCCTCATGTAAGGCCACAAAACCAAGACTTCATGTCACACTAGGGCCCAAGCTAGTGGCTCAATGCTTGTGTATTAAAGGAATTAAATAAGACTTGGAAGCTGCTCAAATCTGCTGAGCCGGGTTGTTTCGTAACATGAGAGATTGCAATTTGATCTGCTTTGCAGAGACTACAAGAACACGCTAATGGAAACTACACCGAAAGAACAATTGCTAATATCATTGCCAAACTTTCCAAGCTTCGATAGTTCAGAGGCATAGAAAACTAAGTCAGAATCCAAGTGATTTTTGTTGCAGAGGGAGCTGCCCTTATTAATTACAGCAAAATGTGACGTGGGAAATGGACATATATCAAAACAGAACTAAGACAGCTAGGAATATGAGTGTTTAGAAAAAACATTATCTGAAAGACAGAAAAGACATTGTGGTTTTCATCTATAAAGTTATCAACAAATTAGAAACTATTGAAATCTAAGTCACAATCATCTAACCTTCTTAGGCAAAAGAACGTTGTATGGGTCTCAGCCTTGAATGGCATGTACCACAAGCAGAGAAAGGCTACACCTCCATGGCCTGCAGTTTTAGCCAAAAAAACAATAGATGGTTCCCCAGTGCCTCCCTATGTTGAAAATGCATAACTACATGGACAGGTCCTTTTACGTAAGAATGTACTATAGGAAATTGTGTATGACTGGTTTATGTGCAAAACAACAGCTACCATCTGTTGCTGTAGCACATGCACAGCAAAGTATGGGTTTGGGGTTTTTTTAGTCACAGGTCCTTCACTAAGAGATGCACCGCTGAAGTCTTTCTTTCATTACACTGCTGAATAACAAAAAGAGACGTTGATCCTATAGTAATATAATATTTACATGCAATCTCAGCAAACAAGGTAGGAGTGGCAGTAGGTTTAACTAAACATAAAGAAGAATCAAGTAACTTTTGGCAGCAAATCGTCCAAACAGTATTTGTCATCAGTAATTTATTACTCAAAAGGAAGAGTATGTAAACAAGGTATTTGATTTACCCAGTAGCAATTGTGGTACCAGATCATAGAATCACAGAATCACAGAGTGCCCTGAACTGGAAGGGACCCACAAGGATCATCAAGTCCAGCTCCTGTCCCTGCACAGGACAGCCCCAAATTTACTCCATATCTCTGAGGGCCTTGTCCAAGTGCTTCGTGAATAGCGTCAGGCCTGATGCCGTGACTGCCTCCCTGGGGAGCCTGTGCCAGCACTCCACCACCCTCTGGGGGAAGAGCCTTCTCCTAATCCCCAACCTCCCCCTCCCCTGGCACATCTCCCTGCCATTCCCTGGGTCCTGTCGCTGGTCACCAGAGAGAAGAGATCAGCGCCTGCCCCTCCTCCTCCTCCCCTGGTGAGGAAGCTGCAGACCGCGATAAGGGCTGCCCTCAGCCTCCTCTTCTCCAGGCTGAACAAACCAGGGGACTTCAGCCGCTCCTTGTACAGCTTCCCCTCTAAGCCCTTCACCAGCTCCGTGCCCTCCTCTGGACACTCTCCAGCAGCAGCTTTATACCCTCAATGTCCCGCGGCGCCCAACACTGCACCCAGTGCTCGAGGCGAGGCCGCCCCAGCGCAGAGCAGAGCGGGACCATCCCCTCCCTCGCCCGGCTGCGATGCAGCGCT
>VZTV01041297.1:0-12768 GCA_013400875.1 Anhinga rufa | reverse complement strand
ATGTTTCACACTGGATAAACTCAGGGGATAACCTGGATAAATGCTTTTCATGCATTGTTTGATTTCACAGACGCTATTGTGTTTTAGTCCGAGAGCCGGACTGCATTTGGTATTTGCAGGGATATCAGGTGGTACAGTGATCCTTTCTCTCTCCCACACACTCTGCACCCAGCTAGTTCATGGTGTTAGGAAATGGAAGTAGCTCTTCATTTTGCCCACTTTAGGGTGAAATAATTCAAAAAAGCTAGAGAAGTCAGATAAGATTTAAGTGCCTGTAATCAGCCAGTTCTGCTGCTGAAATGGGAATAACAGGTTGAGGAGGTGGCTTCATTATGATATTTCTCAGCTCATTCACTTAATAACCCTGGGAAATTACTGCTCTTTTCTTCCTGATCACCTGTATCATATTGCCACTCTTCTCCAAATCTTCTTAAATAATGCTAGTAGACATAGGGGAAATACATTTTTTTATGTTGTTTCTGTTTAGAAGTGAATATGCTAAGCCAAGAATCANGAAATCTTTGTGTAGATGGTCTAACCTGCTGGCACAATGACTCTTCGTTCATTGGTAGTCATATTTGGGGGTGGAACGTGCTTCTCTTCCATGTAGTTTCCATAGTTCATCCCAACATTGTCTGAGCCGCTAACCATTTTTCCTCCTTTTGCCACGCTGCAGTCATCAGGAGAATTCCTAGACAGAGAAAAGAGGTGTGCTTCTATTATTATTCCAGTCCCTACTAATATCCTCAGCAAAGAATCACACTGAAAGAAATGGAAAAAACAAGACTCAAGCACCAGGGTTGGGCTGTCACTGGAAAACTCAGTACCTACCACCCAACTACTACTGATTGCTTCAGTTGCCTCAGAAAAAATGACCAGCCTCAATGGACCATGTATTTATTTTTATTTTCAAAAGATCAGGCTCTTATATGTCTCCAAGCATACGAACACAATTTATTTCCAGAGACGGGGCTAGAATGGAGGTTTGTTCATGAGCTTGCTGAGCCTGATGGCTTCAGGTAGCTGCACTTCTCTCCAAACATCTCACAGACAACTCAGCAAATGTAGAGACACACTTAATGAAAATTTTCTGAGAGAAAACTATTATTAGCTGTCATTGTCCAAGCCTTGGACAGCTTCCCATCTCCACTGCTGTCATTGCTTCACGTGGGCCACACTCAGCTGCATTTTATGTCATGCAGTATAGACACACTTCTACGTATGGGTTACAGAAAAGGAACATTTGCCAAATCCATGATTCAAAATACCACACGCATGACTGGAAAAACCTTTCAGCTCCTGACTAGCACAGTCTCCATGGTATTGTAGTCAAGAAATGGAAATCTGCAGAGGATCTGCAACCAGACACCTCTTTAATTTTGGCTTTGCTTTCTGAATAGAGTCTTTAGGTTTAACATCCCACAGGGGGTTCCCTAATAGCATTTTAATTGCATCACAGTTTTCTTTCTGGCAGACATAGACACATTTGTCCCTTAATTTAATGTCTACAACGTGTTTCATCAGAGAGAGAAAAATTGTTACAAAAATCAAAATAAAGAACAGAGCCATAGGGAATACCTTTAAATGCAAAGATACTGTTTGGCAAGGGAAGGAGGGTGTTAGTTGGGTTTTGGTTTCTTTAGTGATACTACATTACTAACAAGCTTTCTTTTAGCCCTGCCATTTAACTCCTGAAACTGTACTATCGTCTTACTAAACAAGCAGCAAGTCAGGTTGTGATGCTTCATTTCGGTTCCTTAGAAACCAACTCATTTGCAATCCAAAGAACTGAGAGACCCTCCAAGACCCAAACTCCTGAAAGCATGTTTCAGGATCTGTCCCCTGCCCCCCAAAATGTGTTTCACCCAGAGCCTCTTGCTCTCTCCAGCTCAGAAATCCCAGCTCTTCCTGCAAGTGTTGGGCAGCAATGTCACTGTAAGCCTATCAGTGGTCAGAATACAGGTGTTTTCCCAGAAGCATTTTGCTATTGTTTGAGGACAAAGGAGGAAAATAACATACAGTTTGGACCACTGTCTGCTCAACATACATCAAAAGGATGTGGCAGTTATTTTATCCAATGTCCAAGTAACTTGGTTGAGTTGACTGCTCAGCACTACCATGGGTTAGGAACTAATGCAGTTATAATTCTCACGTGTGTGTTTAAAAAAATAACTAGCACTTGGAAAGCTGAAAAGATTTAATATACGTCTTAAATACTAGAAGTACATTTTAAGTACATAATTTTTTTTTAAACAGTGTTACTACTAATTTTACCATACGGTGTTAATGTATATATTAAAAAAAATTTAACTGCTGTTGACTTTCAGTTTAAAAATAAAATATATCACAGAAACCATTCAATGGGTACTGTCATCTTCTTCAGGAAAAGGAGCAGGGTTGCCTGGGAAATGTTGGCTTCACATGCCTTTTTCAGGTATAAAATATCTTGGGTGCCGCATAACATATTACATATGAAATCTGCCTTGTGTAAAGGTCCTACAACTGCTTTGTCAGCCACAGGAGTGAATAATAACCACAAGGTAAGATATAGTCAGCACATGGTCTTGCCTGTCATTGAGTGGTGGTGAATTTAGCCTTTCCTCTCAGAACCAGAATACTTGGGCATTATTCTCTCAGGTTTAACTTTCCTACCCCACTACATATCTCTAAATATAATTCTGGGATGCAGCTTATTTCTGTCTAAACAGAGCTAAGCAAAACAAAGTAACTTTTTCTTTCAGACATAAACACATTGAAAAAGAGCTTTTGTGATGATTGCTTGTCACTAAAACGTTGTTTTTTTCTGTTTAACTTTAACAAATACCAATGGCATATATGCATAAGTGAGTCTGCATACTAAATCACGTATATTTAGAAACATCACCCAACTCCTGCCCTTATACCTGCGCAGCTGCCCCCTCTGACTCCCAAGGTCATTTATGTTACAAAGACAAAACAAAGGATCCTTTGGCCCATTCACTGACTTTTTAGGGATGTTTCTGGGAAACAGAGAGCTAGCAGCACCCTTCGGCCTAGCTGGCACAGTTACTTTATTTTGGTTTTCTGTGAAAAGGAACTTTTCTGATATAAGAACATCAAAGTCTTGCTACTGATGTGTAATATCACATCAGTATTAGCCTACACCACTTCTATGGGCAATCGTGCATTAAAAACAGTCTTGTAAACACTGAACAGTAAATTATGTGAAAGATCCAGTAGTAGCACACAGCTTTTGGCAATCTGACAGGGCTTCTGAGCTGGTTTTCTGATCTGAATATAAACAGACGGGGGATGAGGGGGGGGAAGAAGATCATAAATAAGTCATAACTTTTCATTAAAATCCAGAAGCAGATGGTCAAGGGTTTTGTCCCATTAGCTTACTGGGTGGACAAGCAAATCTCCAGTTCAGCAAATCTTCTAAGACTATGCTTAACTTCAAACATGTAAGCAGCTCCATGGGAGCTAACGACTACTCAGGTACTGCAAATTGAGCATGTGCTCATGTATACCACTGAACCAAGGCTTAATTCAAATGGCTTGAATGGACTTCTATGCTATAGAAAGCAAAACTGAAAATGCAAGCAGACACTAGAAAATGGAATTTTTAGTGCCCAGAACAACAAGAGAGCAATTGTCTGCAAAGGCTTTTTTTAGGACTTTCTGTGAGCCTGCTTTATTTCTGAACCACCAGGGGAGCAGGGGCAGTGGAAAAGCAGCTTTCAGAAAGTGTGCCCAGTGTAAAGGGTGCAGCTTTGCAGTGATTCATCCTCAGCTCCAGGTCTGAAATGAAACCCGAGATGTTTTTCTTCACAGTTGCATGTTATTTTTAGCCTTTGTAAATATACTGTGTTACACCTGGAATTTAAAAAAAAAAAAAAAAGTGGAAAGGCTACAATCATGCTACCCAAGAGCACTTTGTCCAGTCCTGAGCTGATTCAGCTCTGATTGCTGATAAACGTCTGCTGAAGAAAGTATTTCTCCATGGGTCTTTAGACCTGGAAGCCTCACCTTTACTCATGGTTACTTAGAATCAAGCTGATTTGATGGTTAAATTTAGTGCCCACTCCCACAGAGGCAGATTGGAGTTTTGCCAATCAGTGACTGATGAAAGCAGACATAAGTTCATAAATAACTGTATGAAACCCATTTTTTTCCTCTTCACTATGCTACAGTTTTCTCCACGTGACATAAAACACCTGTGTTAAAATGTAAGGTGTCAGAGAAACACAGATTAGGAATCACCAAGATTTTACATGATCTCTGTGGCATTCCCATAATATAAACCCCTCTATTTAATATTTGTGAAATTCAGAGGTAATTAAATGAGAATAAATGTATCCTCCAAATATCTACATATCTTTATAAGTTTGTTTAATAACCACAGATTGAACTTCCTTAACTTCCTTACAGAGGCTACTTATAGAAAAGGGGTCTCAGGAGAGTAGAGTGGTGTAAGGATATCTTTGAAGAGTTTTCCATGCATGGTCCCCATCCAGCCTGTGACTGGTCAGGTCAGAGGACGTGCTGAGCTACCAGGAACTTTTCTTCTGTGAGGCTCTGGCAAATAAACCATGACACTGTCCTACAGGACACAGATCCCTCTCCTCACCTCTCCCATATCGTAATGTCAGTGATCTAAGAAAGAGGGGAATGGCCCCAGCAGGGCTTCAACGACTCCACCCTGTCTTTACGTACAAGAGGGAGAGTTCCGCAAAGCCAGCTCCCTCAGATAATTTGGGCCAACATATGTAAATTTATATTTAGCCAAAATAACATCACTTAAAGGTCAGCTCATACTGAGTGTATTGCAAAGCATGCTCAGGCTCATCTCCATTCACTGCAGCTACTCAAGTTGTAGTGAATTTGGCCAGCACTTCCCCCCGAAACGTGGTTTGTCTCTGAAAATGACCCACGAAATAAAAAACCAGAACTTCCCTGAGATTTCTTACTTCGAGGTACACTGCTGTTTCTTAAAGCACACCTGGCATACTATAGTCCACAATATCAATTCAAAGGGTTACACAGCTGCAGCCCTAAACTCTCTTCCCTGCCCTTCTCTACACCCTCTTCCTCTTCATGAATCAGTGAGATTCACATCTGCTGAGACCTGCCACAGCAGTGACATGCAAAGAGGGGTCCTGCGGATCCCCCTTTGGGTTCCTCTTTGGCAACAATCACTGGGGACTGCCTGACCCTCCCTGGTGAGAAGCAGCCTGCGTTCTCCAGCTGCTAGAGCAGGAGTGTGGCTGTACCAGCAACTTTGCAGAGCTCTAGGGCCTGCTTCCCTGGCACCAACGGTGAACCCCATGGGTTCTAAGTAAGACTCTGAAAAGCGCTTTCAGTGGTGATATCAGAGGCCTCAACACTTGGTTTGACAGAGCTTGATTTCCACCATGGACACTCATTGCTCAGCACCACAGCTGGATGCAGCTGTGTGGCTTCTTCTGTGCATACACCAGGCCAAGCCCTGCAAGCACACCAAGTGCTCTGCTCCTGTGCAGGAACCTGCCCTTAAATCCGCTGTGTGTGTACCACCACACTTAGCCTGCTGAAAGGAAAACAGAGGTTTTCTTTTCCTTTCCAAGGCTTCTTGTGAAAGCAGCGCAAAATTCCCTGCAGAGGACTCCAGCATAACAGAGGCATTAAAATGCCAGAAAATGCACATAGGTTGAAATATCCCTGGGGTGCTCACACAGGCTCTCATACAACTGCTTAGTGAACTGGGCCGGGGAGCTGCTTCCACTGCAAGTATGCAAATAAGTAAATAAATGGGTGGGTGGGTAGGTAACTCAGTGCTTAGCTATAACCTGAGTCACTCCCCCGCCCACGTGGGGCGGCGGCGTGAAGGCGATTTTCACCCACAGGAAAGGGGACAGCCAGGGTGGGAGCGAGCTGCTGAGGTCTGTGGAAGGGAGGGAAGCCCCTCGGGACCCATGCTGCTGGCTAAAGCTGGCTTAAGCTGATGCTGAAGCCACAGTGACAGTCTGTTTATCTTTGCTATAAGGTGGGTGTCAAAAGCAGTCCTAAGAAGACAAAAGAAAAAAAGGAAAACTGAAGCCCTCACGGGGCCATGCAGTCATGGCGGTGCACTGCACCATGCTGGGCTATGCAGGGGCAACCAAAACAGTCTTCAACAGCCCCAACAGACCATGGCTGCAGTGTGGCTGAGCTTGGGGCAGCCCCATGCTAACACACTCCTTCAGCGTCCAAAACAGGGGCAGACACAACTGTGTGGGGTGCTCTGAGCTCGGTAGGCACTCAGGATTGCACAGGGCTGTCCCAGGGATCACCCAGAGATGTCACAGCTTGGCACATAGAGGTGCCTTCAGTTCCTTCCTCCAGTGAAAGAAGAAAGCAAACACCACATGCCAACACATGCAACATTGTTGGCTTTCTGTAAGCAAAACAAAATATGCTTCTTTATTGAGTTGTATATACAGCAGCCATTCATTTTCAATCAAACAATAACTTTTGCTAATTGAAACAACCTTCTCTTTTTTATTTCTTTTTTTTTTTTTTTCCTTAACTTTCTCCGGCTATCTTGTGGTCCACAGCTGCTTCGAGCCTTAAGGCCATCATGGCAAATTAAGGCAGTCAGTGTCTGGCTCACTAGAGGCCAGTCAAGCTATAAATATTACTGGCCTAGCTTTTTGTGTTCACAGTGTGGGGAAACAGCTGGTTTAAGTTTGACTGCACGTTGTCATTTCTCCATTAGTGCAAACACTTCAATATTTCTTATGTGTGAGGTTGGAGTGAAGAAAGGGAAAGAAGGGAAGGGGGTCACTAAAAGCCAAAGCTAAGAAATGATGTTCTGTATATACATAATTTACAATTAGATTGCTGCCTGGGAGAAGGCTGAAGTCTGACATGGTGATAGCTAGGCCAAAGCCACAATGACTTCCCAGTTGGCCTATAACTTTCAGGACCTATTTTCTCTTGTTTTTCTTTTATTATTTTTATAGAAATTCTGTTATAATGGTAATGGATTACATTTCTCAAATTGTATTTCATTTCAAGAGCTTGTAAGACTGTTGTATTTCTGGTTTCATAAAATATGAAATACCAGGAGACGGGGCCCTTCCCAAACCACATATGCCTTCTTTTGTGGGCAGGGATCATAAAGAAAGTTAGCAAAGTAGGGCATGCCAGGCATAAACAGAAGTGACATCTTGTATGGAAACCATAATCCCCCTTGTCTGTGGAATGTCTGCTGCTTTTCATGATTAGCATTACCAGGCTGTGAGGCTGATGGGTGCGAAATGGTAAAGTCAATGATTAGCCACTTTTCTTTTTCGTATTCGCTTGCTGCTTTGTCTTAAAATGCTATTCCCAAACTTCAAATGCTGAACACCCTCACTGATACTACCCTGATCGAAATAAAACACCTACTAATGAAGGGGGAGAGAAGACTCATCCTGAAATGTGCTGGGTCAGAGACAACCTACCTATTGAGAGTGCCTGTACCGTGCCAGCCCAGGGGAATACCACAACCACCAGCTCTAAACGCTCTAGACACAGTAAATACTGTACTGGAAATAAAGCAGTAATGATAGCAACTGTCATAAATAATGACAGTGATCATAACTCTTGTGGGGTCCTATGTCATTATTTGAAGACTAATTTTATATTTCACTACCCATATGAGAGCTTTTGGTTGCTTAGCACTTCTGAAATTCTGGCTATCCTCATCTCCCTCTTAAACTCCTGAAGCTAAGCACACAATCAGTGGTCAATCCAAAATGTAACCATGCCAATTATGAATGAACACATAATCCCAGAGTGGAAAGCTTCTTAGCTAGCACCTGCCAGCCCAGCACCCCCCAAAAAGCTGCAGTGAAATAGCTATAGTAGTGGTGAGCTGGGTTTGTTTTTCTCCTTGGCAACGTTTGCCTCAAAGCAGAGCCAAGCCATGCACACAGACACACACTCACACACACGCACTAATGATAAACTGGTGGATTTTCAGAGCAAAGAGGGACTTCTTGAAGTAGTCACACATAATGCCCTACATGGAGAAGATCCTGAATTTGCAGTTTTTCCAGTTTGGTAGGCAGCCACTCCACCAACCACCCAGTCAGTAGGAAAAAAGATTATCAGTCTGAGATAACTAACACCATGTCTTTTTACCCAAGATTAATGTTACTTTATATAGGCAGCTCCAATAAGTGCATTAGGAAAGTCATCCTTTTAAGACAAATCTCCCAACTTTGCTGCGGACTGACGTAGGGGCTGACTCAAACCCTGCTGGAGACAGAGGAGAGAGTCCCATTGACTGCATTGGGTTTTGGACGATGCTTGTTGTTTAGTCTGAGCTGAGGTTTACCAAGAATACCAGGGCTGCATGCCAGTGGTACGCCACCAGATGTGGAAGAGATGGCACTGAGCCTCACCCGTGGGGTTGTGCTCCAGGGATGGAAAAAGCCATGCCCTTGAAAAACAAGTGATGTCAGGGCGATTACTGCAGATCAACCCTGTTCCTCCACGTGTTGGACATGCACAAGGTGTGCAAATGCTCTAACTAGACCCACCAGTATCGCACCACAGACCGGAATATAAAAGCAGAGGTGCCCCATCTAGCTTAAAACAGTCAGCCTGGATCCTGGGAGCAGGATGGTTCTGTCATTGTGGCAATTCGGAACTCCATATGGATGAATGCACCCTCTGAAGTGGCTGGGCACGTCACATGGCACATGGCTAGTCTGCACAAGGTACCTCAAGTGCTATGCATTCAAATTTGCTGGTTTGTATAGCACAAAATAACTACCACTTAGGAGACTTTACATCAAGGGGAAAAGAAAAAAAAACCAAACAAAAACTTGAGGTCACTTTGGACTCTGAAAAGTCCTCCTGTGTGTCAGAGGCACTCAACCCAGCTAGCACAGAGGCTCTTTGATGAAAATTTAGAACAGTAACATGCAAAGAAAAATGGTATTTCCCAAAAGAGCCAGCCCAAAAGATATATTAAGTGATAATTTCATTCTCAAATGGTTTTCAACCAACAATTGGTAGCACTTAAAACAACATTTTGCACATGATTAAATCTTAATGACAACTAATTATTTCTGGCATTTCTTTAAAACCTCTGTATTAGCCAAGCTGATGTTGGAAAACTTCTGCTGTGCTTTCACTGCAGCTAACTTTCAAAATGCTTTTTCAATGAAATCATCACACTGCTCATGGCAAGTGAAATTTATCTGTGGCCTGAATAGGACTCTATGTTCCACTTCAGCCTCCCCTAAAAAGATTGATTACCTACCAGTAAATGTAGCTCTTCCAAGCTACCTTTGTATAGTCCCACCCATGGGCATGGTGGGGTCCCACGGTGAGTGTATTCAGAGACCACTGAGCAATCCGTGGATTTAAATGTTGTTTAAGCAGTACCCAGGGTCTCATGAGAGCATTTTCACAGGAGTGAATTTCATCCTAAATGCATAACATGGATTGCATTCATTCATTGTAATAGAATTGTTCATACTTAACTTGATAAAATATGTAAAGAACAATAAACAGAAAAGTAAGTAATAGTTGACATATGCAATCTCCAGATTTATATTATAGTGCTTTACTATAATGGTGAATCTTTTGGTCTGACTCAGGAGCAATAAATAGCAGGAAACAATATTATTACGTTCAGGTGAAAGATTGACTATATGGTGGAACAAAAGGTCTCATTAGATTTATGTACCTGGAAGAAATATAATGGCTGTACCAACATAATGGATTTGAAGAAACTCAACTGGATACCACTTGTGATATTCTGCATTACATATGCAACAACAGCAAGGTAAATGACAGCTTTAATTTAAACTTTTCTTGCTTTATTTAATTTAAGATAGGCCCTTAGGCTCTATTTTCTGGTGCTGTGCAGCAGGGATTAGCTTTAAAAATACTGTTATTGTTAAAGAAAACTGTGTAGCTAATCCCTCCACAGCACACTGAAAATAACCCTTTAATTTCATTCTAATGTTATTTCTTTGGTATTCATAGGAATGCCAGTTCTGAGACTGTTGTGTTTTGAGATTTAATGTAGGGCAATTACAGCCAAAGTATATCTGGGGAGAGTCCTTGCAGAGTGAGTACATTTCTGCTTTGAGTGGGTACTTAATTGTTGATATGTAAGAGGTTTAGTACACTCCTAAAATTTTATACCCTCTCCCAGACAACAGAATATATGGTCAGGAAGGAGCCTAACATAGTGAGGAGGGAGAGCTGGACAGCAAAAAAATCAAAAAGCTAACTATTCTCTGGTTACCACTTTGGGGGGTCTGGTACCCCGTTTTGCATCCTCTTTACACTGTATTATGCAGACCCAGGCTCCCTGATAGGAAGACAATTACAGAGGATACTGTGGAGATCCTAGAGGCAGCACTTCTGCGACTCTGCAGTGTGGCTGTGGTATTTTAGACTCCTTTAGGCCCAGATTTTAAAATGGGTGTAAACAGAGAAGGTACAGTTTTACTAAAAATGAAAAGCAGCTCCAAGCTCTACAGCTACTGCATGTGTTAATTTTTAACATATGAAGCATTTTTAAGAACTGAGCATTTCATTTAAGGCAATAAATTTATGGACTGCAAATGAGCAGGGTGGGGAAGGCTTCTGCAGAAAAGAAAATGCGAAGTAGCCTACAGAATGGCAGGGTACCACTAATCCGCACATATAAATTGTGGTTGATATTCTGTATGTGATGAAGAGCAGATAATCTGTCAGGAAAACAGTGAAACACCAACATATAAACAGCAAAGGCCTAGCGGGACTTCAGGAAGGAAAAATGGTTTTCAAATTGGTAAGAGATGCATATATCACGCTGACCTGTAGTGATTTCCGTATTGATGGTACTAATCAATAAAACACAATATTTGTTATGATTATTTAGCAATAATGTATTACTGATAAGTAATTCCATTTTATGTAATGCTTGAGTGATACACACTTTTTTCTACAACTGGCAGGAATATCACATATTAGGAAGCATTACGATTCCCAAAGTATTAACACTATATATATTACATGCACACATGCATATTAGTTTTAGAAATGCCATAACATATTTGTATTTGTTACTTGGCAATATTAGTTCTCCATTAAAAGTGTAATATTAAGATCTATTTTTTCAGGCATATGTTAGGCCTTATAAAATAATAGTTTTCGGATTAAATAAAAAGTGCATGTTGATTACAATAATAATTTTTTATTTTTGTGTTAAGTATAAGCATGTAATATATGCATGAGATTTTTTTTGTACTGTTAATCTATTCTTATCTTTAATAGTCTATAAGTGATTTCTCTTTGTTTATTTTCAGCATAGCGTCACATCTTAGGAATGGAAGTGAAGTATGAATTTTCCTCGTTTTCTCCAGTTAGCAACCCTGCATTGCTCTGTCAATAGGGCAGGCTGTCAAATCCAAGACTAATAAATGAAAACCTACATCCAATGCTGCAGGTTATTTTTAACTGAATATAGAAAGAATTACATTTCTTTCCATTATATTTTCAGATAGAATGTGCCCTTTAGAAAACCAGTGCTCTGATCAAAACCATTTTGCTGTTCAGAGCAGTAACTTGTACAGCCTCTTCTGGCAGAGTAGCCTGTGTGTCAGTTCACACGCTGGTTGATATTGGGAAAGAATGGCCACTCTGAGCTGTTCACTTTCTAAGGATGGCCACATTAAGCACCTCTGAGTGATGCTGTCCAGAGAAAAATTAAGAACTTAGTCTTCATGTGCTGCTCAGCTGATTTGCACTAAACTCCAAGTCCTAATGATGAAGTAGGTAGACCTAATGCTTTTTTTTTAGAGAGGAGGTACGCAAAATTTATTCTTTTAATCTCTTTACTTCTGCGATGGTGGTAAAGTTGGTCAGGATATGCAAAAGTGTGTCACTGGGGTTCCAGATGCCTTGGCAACTCCTGGGTGCCACCTCTTCATGACAATTAACAGTTCTGCTGGAGAAGTACGAATCAAAATTATGCCTCGTGACTAATCAAAAAAGATTCATTTAAAGACAATTCCCCTGATGCTCAGATTATATATCCTTGCAAAAGTAGATGCCTGTTCTGCTACTAGCAGTGCAGATCATACGCACAAACATTTTATGCAGCTAGTGTGGAGACCAGGATACCTCTGAAGGAAAGGCAGATACCTGTCTTTGCGAAGAGCAACTCAGGCAGCCTAAACCAGTGGCCAATTCCTGTCTACTGACTGTGCAGGTAGCCTAAGTATCACCCTAAGTGATTCAATCCATGCACACTCCTGATAGAAAATAACATAAAGGAAGAAAAAATTATAGGTATCATGAAAATATGTCCAAATAGCCTATTTAATTCAGGGCGTCTGAATGCTTATCCATCCCTGGAAGGTATTTTGAGTAAACATACCTTAGATTTGGGAGATAGGGACAATGAGCCCCTCCAACCTGAACGCATGCCCCCATCCACCAGGCTGTAAAATATGCTGAACACGATCCTGCCCTGTCCTGCCTGCTGAAATTGGGCTGCCAGGCAGGCAGCAACACTTGAACTGCGGGTTCAGGAGAGAGACAGGGAGCCTAACTCCAGCCCTGCAGCTGGGACACTCTGCTGTGGTGGCTGCGTTGCGGTTCCCCGCTCCCTGGGTTACTTCTGTTTTTATCCAACGACGGCACAGCCCCCAGGAGAGAAGCAAATGCATTGAGCACAGGATCTCTCCCAGCTGCACGCCCAAACACACATCCATCCACAACGGACACTTTCAGGCCTCTCTGGATAGCAAGGCAGGGCTCGGCTGCCCCCCC
>VZTV01041296.1:0-16213 GCA_013400875.1 Anhinga rufa | reverse complement strand
TATTGCCACTCAAGTATGTTGGAACAATTAAATCTCTAAGAAAATAATTAACATGTATTGTCATGCATACATAGAAGCTTTCAACCATTAAGTTACCTGCTGTTGTCCACTTTTATAAATTTGTATGGCAATACACAGGAAAGAAAGTATAGGCCTCTACTCAACCTAAAAAAGGACTATTGGTACCTGATATATCTGTCAGTTCATTATTGTTGAGATAGAGTTCAGTCAAGCAATAGTTTTTGATCAAGAAGGTTAAATCTTGGATCTGAAATTAGAGTTAAGAAAACTGTTATATGTCAGTCTAAATTTAACTTTGGAGAAGTATAAACACAGCCTCTTGAATACTGTTTAACTATAGGTAGTTTCTTATATTTCTGTTTAAGACTTTTCTTGGTTTAAGGATTCTCTTGAGTGCTGAAACTTCATTAGAAATACTAGTTACACATCAAATA
Organism: Anhinga rufa; assembly: GCA_013400875.1. Taxonomy (NCBI): domain Eukaryota; kingdom Metazoa; phylum Chordata; class Aves; order Suliformes; family Anhingidae; genus Anhinga; species Anhinga rufa. The sequence continues at coordinate 15,758 of VZTV01041296.1, read as the reverse complement.
CACATAGCACGGCCTTACCTAATTTTTTGAACTACAAATTTAATATTTTAATTTGAAAACAGATTTAATTGAACTACTGGTCTTCGCATTTTCTTTTACTTCTACTCACATTTGAAATACTTTTTATTGTGAGAACACCCTTGTAGGATGTAATAACTCTATGCTGATTTAAGAATACCCCTGAAATATATCCTTGGAATAAGCCCAGCATCTAGTTTTACAATTATTTCTTTATCAGCATGTCCAAAGAGCACATATTTGTCCTAAATTTCTGGAAATGACATTTAATCAGATTATTTACAGAATCAATTACAATTAAAGAAAAAAAGGAATGTATGGGTATATTCCCAATAGTTATCTTCAGTCCCTATGAAATCTCATCACCTTGCTTGAAGAAGCTCATTTCTAATATTGTCTTGACTTCTATGCAAGAAAAAGTATATGCAATGGGATACCAAGCTGACCAGTGTAAGAGCTGAGAACTGGGAGTACTAATGGTGCCTAAGTATTTATCCTACAGTTTAAATGCAAGAACAACAAATAGAATTTTATTCCTAACACTACTTTTGATTTCTGTGGTGCCAAGTCATTTGTTAGTGGGGGAGTGATTTCAGTCCTTGAATTGTGCCACTCACTTTAAAATGAATGTGCTTTGCTCTGTATGTTAACAGTATCTGAAAGTTGGAAGGAGGAGAATAACACAGAGGTTTTTCCATTCCTAAAGTTCCCTGAAATCCTCTGAGAAAAGATACTTTAAATTTCAAAATAATACCATTCTCTGAGTCTTGCTTCAGTGAAAACAGCAATATTTTGCAAATTAAAAAAAATCCTATTCTTCACAATGATTATTGTATCTTGGATAGTGTAAAGCCCCCCATACCTACTGTTTATAGTGGTGTTTCTCTACGTTTGACAAGTTTGGGTTTTTAGGATCATCTGAAATTTAATTTTTTGTGATAAAATTATTGTGATGTATTTTTAAGAAAAAAAAGATCTCAGGTTTTCTGAGTTCAGAAAAATATGCTCCCCCTACTAGAGCATTTAGCTGAGACTCCTCCTAAGAAAACCCACTGAGTGGCTTCTCCACACAAGTTATATAGAAAATGACATTTCCACTGAAGTTATATAGAACAACAGAAGAATGCTCTTTGTTACTGCTTAGGTAGGAAAGTGAGATCTGTGCAAAAATCAGATTTATTTATCTTTTATGGTCAGCAAGATCAGTTCTGCTTAGTCAGCAAGCCATTTCCTCTTATTCTTTAGTGTCCTTTAAAAATACAAGGGAAAGTGTTATTATACCTGTGATTTTAGTTCAACCTTTTAATGTATCCGTATTTTTGCTTTTTTTGAAAGTAGTTGGATAACCACAGGTCTCTCAATGAAGTCAACATAAGATGCTATATAATTGATGTTAGCCTGGGGCAGCAGATATACGTATACTCCTAAATGACATGGAATGTAAATTTATTTTTTTTCTGCTGCTCACAGAGCTACTTATTTACCTGAGCAAGCAATTCTGGTGTTTTAAGAACTTGAGCCCACTGTGAAAGTCCTGTAAGCTACTGTACAGTAAGATACTTAAAAGAAGGTTAGAAATTTGTGTTTTTTACCACTTTGCTTGCTTTTTAATTACCAGTGGCTAAGGGTGAAGGTTTGGATTTAATTCAACCATTTAATAATGGCTGGCTATGTACTTGGGAGATTTCTAAATCAGATAATTCTACTGTCAAGTAGATGATTTTGTATAAGATACAATGTGCTTAGACTTGGCTGGAAACCATAATGTCCAGAGATTTTGACAAAGCATTGTCTTAAAACCCCTACAGGATATAATACTATTATCTAGATTTGCACAGATAGAGAAAGTAAGGCAGTGGTTTGTGTAACTGATTTAGGACCATAAAGTGCACTGCAAACAAGAGAAATTAATGTGGCCCAATGTCATACTCTGATCATTCACCTGAAGATCTCTTAAATCCAACACGTTTAGGTGACACAACTGCCTGTATAATGGCAGAAGATGCTCCATCAACCCTAGCATTGCAGTGCTACTTCCTGTGTACAGGGAGAAGCACATTTGAAAGAGTTATATGTCATTCTGGTGTGCGTGAGGGCAAAAAGGAGTCTCACCTCTACCACCAGCCTGCCAGGAAATAAATTATGCATGTCTGCAAGGGCATAAAAAAAGAGCTATGCATTTCCTGCAGTCCACTCCTTTCCTGAAAAACTAGGAAGCCCAGAAGTTGTTGTAGGAATACCTTACAGCAATGTCACCCCTAGGTCTGTTCCAAGAACTGCCCACTCTGGTGGTCAGGGCTATGAGCTACACTGGAAACTGCTATCCCAGACCACACATATCAGTATGCTATCAAGCAATTTTGCCAATAACTTAGTTCTAAATATACTCAACCTTTCTTTTTACTGCTAAGGTATTAGCACAAAACCTCAGCTACTTAAATACACAGAATTTATAAATGTGATGTGAATTTAAAGGAAAATATATCAGCTTATGCTTATGCTCTGTCATGTAAAACAAAATACTGTTTCTTCAAAACTGTCATATTTAAATCAGTTAAATTTGCCTGGAAATTAAAAATAATTTATTAGCCTGACAATTATATAATACTTTATGTTAGAAAAATTACAAAATAATAATCAGGGAAGGGAGTATAGCTGCATTGCTCTGCTCTTTAAAGGAATACCTTATTACCTTATTGTTGTTTATCCACAAATACCTTAACCTATGAAACCGTGATAGACTTGGGATACTTCTTAGTCCTCTGGTGGAAGAAAAAAAAAGTAACAAATTTCTTAACATAAATGGTGCTTAAGCACTTTATAAATGGTTGAATGTTTTATAAATATTTTTATACAAGCACTAAAAAGCCACACTTCTGTAGAAATCATAGCAGAGAAAGACACAAAGAACAAGATTGCAGAGACAACATAATCATTCTACACACCTGAAAGCATAACAAAGCAGCAGGTGGTAAAGAAATGGGAACAAACTAATTGATACATTATTATTTTTTCCATAACAGCATTTATTTTCCTAGGGAGTATGAGTCCCTTGTACTTTGCAGTTTGTAGGAACTGCTAAGAACACTGGAGAAGTCTGGCATCCTGGGGACACAAACCTAAAAGGAAGATTGCTTTGAAGGTGCAGTGTGGATTGTCCAGCCACGATGCCAGAGATGCCAACAGAAGACGGACACCAAGCACAGCAATGTACCTTTCTTATTATTTTTCATATTAGTGCATATTGTGAAATCTTTCACCCTTTTTGCACCCCTCTTCTCTTCTGTCCTCATATAAACTTACTATTCACTCATACTTATGAACAGTCTTGTCTGAAATAAAACCACACATCCACTGAGGCTGGAACTATCTCCTATGTGCTGGTAGAGTTTTTAGTTTCATTGTGTGTCTAGCACTTGGAGCTTGCTAGTGTGGTGTAAGTAACAAATTGCCTGCTAACCCAAGAGTATCAGTGAGCTGCCAAGTAATTTTCACTAATTCCTCCTCCTTATTTTTCATTGCTTTAAATAAATGCTCTTGATTTCCTCTAGAATAATTATAGATGACCTTTACATGACAAATTTTAATTGACTTCATAAAACTTTCCTGGTGGATTTTCACATGTTGCAAGACTAGGGCCAGTGTTTCAGAAAGAACTAACAGGATTAATAAAAATTAACCTCGCATCATCAGCCTAAAATGATCTGCCTGTTTTCCAACTGTGCAGTCTAGTCTCCAGTTTTCCATGGGTTTGTTGTTGTTTTTTTTTTTCCACAAGTCCTGCAGATACAGACAAAGGGGGAGCGGACACCTTTCCTGATCTTGCATTTTAAAAAAAAGCTGTTAAGAGCAAACACTACGAAGTTGAGATGCTGTACTTTTACTCTCCTTTATTTCTGAAAATTCATATTATCCCATGCTGCTACTTACTGTTTATTGGCTCCCTCAAATAATCCATAAAAGCAAATCCTGCAAATACATATTAATGTGTACATTGTCACAAGCAACCAGAAAATACATTGCTGCAAGTAGTAAAGGCAAGCAGATGAGTGTTGACAAGACATAGAGAGCTCTGTTCTTCTGTGTAGTTCCACCTGTAAACCCCTGAACTGTTTTTCAGGTAGCAAAGCCAAAATTTCCTCATATTCTTTGTCACTGACATTCTCTACCTAGTTTACAGGTTTACATTTTAATTGGCTTTAGCCCCTCTCTAGTAACATCTTGATGATCTCCAAGCCTTGATCTGTTGGGATTTTTTTTCTGGTATTAAGGCATTTAATTTGCCCCAGGTGGAGCTTAATTCCTCTAACATTTTAAAAGAGCCTGTCCATTTCTGTATGCCTTCCAGACTGCATGTCTCTTACAAACTGATCCTTTTCGGCCTGCAGCACTCTTTTCCTACCTACTGCTACGTTAATCAGTTTTCCTAGGATGACAGCTTTCAGTGTCCAAAAGTACACTTTTTCATGTTCCTTTAACAGTAGTGGTTTAAAAAGATAAACTCATTCCCTTTTATTTGATTGACTTATTGTTTTTATTCTTATTCTTATTTCAGCCAGCAGAAAATTATGTCAAACCAACAGTTAAGGAGGCATGAGCTGATACTGAGACTGGCTGAGGTTCAAGGTTTATATAAATTGGTACAGAATACAAGAATTCACTTCTCTCAAATCATCAAAGAAGGCAGCTTGCATCGTCTTTCTCAAAATGGTTTATTGGGAAGACAGATCACTTCTGTATCTGCCATCTGAATATTCTTTTTACTCCATACCAAAAAATATTTCAAAGCCAGTGAGGGCACACATTTAAGTATTTAAAATCAGAAAATGTGCCTATTAAGACTGTATACACAGTCTTAATTCTTTTACACATATGCATTATAATAATTTTCTTGTATTGTTTAGAAAATATATATGCATCTTGTATTTTTCTCATTATTTAAATTTCTCCCTTATATTTTATGTATGTTTTCTTCCTTCCAAAATACATATTTTAATAATTTTGACAGTAACTATATGTTTTACATTTTCTTTTCACAAAGCATCACATACTTTCTTGGTGTAAATCAGGAGATGTGCTAAGGAATTTAAAGATACTAGTAGGAACATTTAGATTTTCAAGACCACCTGATTTCCACTAAAAACAGGCTAGACAACACTAAAATGCCTTAACACCTTTGGTTTGCATTCATAGGACCTAGAGACCTTGAAAACCTTGTCCCTGGATTATTAAACATTAGTTCTCTATATATGATATCAACCATACAAATACTAGATGCAGTTGTGAGGCTGCAGACAGGTATGCAACACTTGGAATTGTGCCCTGGCCAGAAATTCAAAGTATGCTTTTCAAAAACTTTGAAGTATGTACTGCCACATATCCATCTTTCTATGGTAGCCTCTCAGCATGTTCATCCTACAACATACACCTCTATCAACCTAGAACACCCACAGGTTCATGAAAGCTTTGCTTTCCTTCACTTAGCATGGTTTCTTCTCCTCCTCTGCCCTACATCTGAAGCTGTTTCATAAACCTCAGAGGAGATCGATTCACTGATCACTATTGCCAGCCCCAAACAACTGTTCTTGTACTTGTACTCGCTTCTTGTTGCCCTGCCCTCCCTTCAATTCATAATAGTAGAGATGCAGGTAATTTCAAAGGTGCTATCAATGAGTTTTACTGTTGCAGTAAGAGATTTCTTCAGGGAGGTCAGAAATGTGGCAGTTCTTAGGCTGGGCAGGTCCTGTGTTTTTTCATTTGCCTTCTTGATACTCTTTCCGCCCAGCCTTACAAACCAGTTAGAACAAGCAGAGATCAGTCCATTAAGCCTCACTCCTCTACTCCCTGTGGTAGAAGTTCATGCACAACTCTGAACTTACAGACCCTCGAGCAATTCTGAGTTGCTGAAGAAGGATTGTGTATCTAGGGCTGAGGCAGTTAACTGCTTCACAATGAGTATAGAGTATAGCTCTGCTGGGTATGTCACTACATCCTCACCATTTCTTCCTACACAACATGTATGGACTAGGTATAAGTATGATTTACTCTTACTTGACATATAAATGATGTTCTGAGAGCATCTCATACAAAAAGTGCTATGAAAGGTTACTATTCACCATGTGCTCTACTTTTAGTAAAAGCCAAACAGAGAAACATATTTTACTTACTGTCCAGCCAGATACAATACTAAGACATCTGCATTCCTCTTAAAGCCGCAGATCTTCAGCTGTTTTTCTACTGCCTGACAGTACAGAGTACATTTATCAGCATAATATACTGCATAATTATAGATTCATTACATTGTAACATATGCATACTCAGTGTCTAAATTAATATGCACACCAAAATTAATATATGCATCACAGCACCTCACAAACTATAACATAGTCCAAGAGAGATAAAGAGATATTAAATTAGCAGCCTCTATTTTAAACTGATAAAAATACTCCAACAATTACACTCACGCTAATTTTTTTTTCAAGGGATTTTTCATTACTTGAAAAAGTAATGTCTGTTGACTGGAGAATGTGCTTCTCACTCAGGTCAGCCAACCCAATATGGGTGATCAACAGGAAAAGTGCTTACCTTGCAACACAGTTGCAACTTTATTTTATGAAACTTTACGCACACAACATTTTAAAGTCATGCATCCAGAAAACTCTGCTTGTACATTTAATTTTGAAAAATGTAGCCGCATTTTAATTTTCAGAGCATATTACTGATGTGCTTTGTAAAAGCAATGAATCCTAGCAACCTAAGGATTACGGAACTTAGTTACTAGTGGTTGATAAAAAGTAAAAAGCCTGTCAGAAAAAAATGGGTTTACTACATTAATTACTATGCCCAACATCATTAATATCACTGTTGTTTAAAACACAAAATTGGTATCGCTTTGCAAATATAAAATGGCTTGGAAGAACTGACGGCATGTCTAGAGCGGCCTATACTGGTCACACAATGACTCCAGTGTGTTCTGAGCACATTGAATAAAATAACTGTGGGCGCACTTGCAAATGTGCTGGAGCCGTGGTGCTCTGAACCGAGGAAGCAAGGAGCTCGCAGCACTCAACCACTTATTCCACACAGCTGGTGTTGGGGCAGCGGCCATTTGCCCAGGAGCCTGACCACAGCTGTCAGGTAGGGGAAAAATCTGGGACAAACGGATGTATTTTTCTTTCTACACATACAAAATCTGCGGATGGAACAAGAAGTGCTATTTGGAGAAAAGCAGCTGTGCGACACCCCAGGCATGTTGATGTCTGTCCCCAGGGACTGCAGACAGCATGCGGCTGCCAGACGTAGGGACAGAGAACTCACATGGACCGCAGGAGCAGACATCTCGGGTAGTGCATTCGACGGTCACACGCAGGAGGACCGTGCCCCAAGATCTGTATTTCTCAAACGGCATTATTTGAGGTCTCATCGCCTCCCCGCCCCCAGAGCCCCCTTCCCAGTCAGCCCCAGCTCTTCCCCGCGACCAGAGGCCTCTCCGGGGCAGGCCCTCCCCAGGACTGGGGCGCAGGCCGCCTCGGAGGACCGAGCCGCCCGCTGCCGCCCCGGGGCGGCGGGGCCNCGCGCCGGGGAGGGCTGAGGAGAGAGGCTGCAGCTCCGCTCTCACCTGCCCGCCGGCGCTGGCGGCCGCCGCCATTTTAGAGTCCCGTTCCGCGGCGGCGGGGGGTGGCAGAGGCCGGCCGGGCGTGGCGGCCCCAGCGCTCCCCGTGAGGCCGAGCCCCTGCCGGGCCCCCGCGGCGGGCGTTAGCCCGGCCAGGGCTCTGGGTCCGGCGAGGGAAGGCGGTGGCGAGCGAGAGGGGCGCCTCCCCACAGAGCGCGGGGGGGGGGCCCGGGTGTCCCTGCGGGAGGCCCCGGGGCGGCGGCGGCTGAGGGAGCTGGCAGGCACCTGCTGTACCTCTGGGAGGTCTCCTGGGTCGGTTCGCTCACAATCCTGAAAAAGCGTCCGGTCTTTCTTTTTTTTTAAGCCAAATTCCTGTGGGGATTTGTTCGTGTTTTGAAGCACAAATCCTACGTGCCTGTACGTATGTATGTCACCTATCTGGAATACACTTGTGACTTTAATTTACATCTAATTGTAAGCATCACTCATTTGCAACTTGCAGATCACCTTGGTGCCTGAGAAAACGCCTTCCATCCCCGCTCCTGGAACGGGCCTGCTGCTGCGACAGTGCATTTGATTGTAAAGTAACACAAAATGTTTATGACATCCACATGTGCAAGCAACTGTTGCCATGTTGTTATTTTTATAACCATTTTACTGCATGGCACAAGCTGAAAAATATAAAAAGCCATTCCCAGTGTGTGTGCGTGCGTACTTAGGCGCATGTAGGACAATAGAAAATGTTTGATCAAGCTACAACAAAACTATGTATGAAAACTTGGAGCTTTATTTAGAATTTAATTTATACAGAGTACTCTAGTTAGCAGAAATAGCCATTGTAAATTATGTGCAACTGATACACAAAGAGCAAGAGTTATGTGTGCAAATATATGAATAAGCTGTCCCTCATGGAATTAATTATGTGCGTGCCTTTGCTTGTTCAGACCACTGAAACTATATGTAGTGTGTATGATGGAGGAATGGAACTACAGTTCAAGTATTGTATTGCAAATATCTAATTTTAATGGAAAAATTGTCTGGGTGGCTTCCATTTCAGCTAGGTAGAATAGAAACCTCAAGTAGGAAAGCCTAGACATCTTAAAAGTATAAAACTGACAACAGAAATGTCTTTAATCACTTATTTTAGCTTCTAAAAATATCTCTAGGGTATTAAAAAACATAAAAAGAGGAAATGTACTGGAGAAGAAGAAACTGGTACACGGATTCTTATTTTTTCCATTTTACATTTGAGTTCTGCATTTTCAATCAAGGTAAAGCTACCACTTTAGAATTGTGAAAGGTGAGATGGTTATTAAAGTCGATTTTAATAATATTATCAAGTGTTCCAATTAACATGATATGACAAGCAAATTCAGTAATCTAAAGAGAAAGAGAACCTCTAAAAGATATTCTGTTGCATTCCAACACAGACATGTGACATACGTGGGATGAGGTTTGTTCTGATGTTTTTGGTTTTTTGAGGTGCTTGTCTCTGTTAATAACTGGTAGTTCCACCCTTAGTCAGGGTGCCTAAATAGAGACTGTTTAAAATTCAATAAAGTTAATCTCTCTTTGTTTCTGTGTCTGCATGTTGACAATTAAAATCTCTACTAAGTTTAAAGGAACTTGGGCAGAAAATTAATATTTGTATTCAGACTGAACTATCACCATATTTTACACTGAGTAGGTGGTGTCCTTTTCCAAAAATACGTAACCTATCACCTATTTAATCCTATTCTGGATAGCTGTGCATCAATGAATAAATGATCACTTGTCCTTTGGGATATTCAGAATAATGAGTCATTTGCTGTACATGTTTTTCGAAAAAGTTCTCATTATACTTCTGTGCTAAAAATACTTAATTTGCATACATATGGATACGCAGTTGCGACAATGTGATCTTACAATATGTGGTAACAATGCGAAAATGGGGGAAAGCACAGATCTTCTGTTTTTACTGGCAAAGGTGGTAGGACAGAACAGGAGATTGTTCATTTTCTAAACCACCAGGACTGCAAACCCACAGAGTAACACCTTTTATTCCCTAAAGTACTTCAAAGGCCTCCTGTGCGTTTGAGTGTGTCTGTGCTTCACACCATGGGTAGAGGGAATTGTCACTGGATTGCTTTAGAGACCACATTATAGAAACTTTGGTTTGCTTTGGATAATAAAGTTCAGATCAAACCTGGTTTAAAATGTAACCTGTCCCTTCCCACATTGCTGAGCCCCTTCATATGGGCTTGGATGCTCTCTAGTCGTCTCCCACATTCTCCATCCTCTCTGGAGAAAATACAGTGGGAAGAATTTTATCACAGACTAGCAGGTGACACTTGGACAATAATTAGGTGATGGGCTAAATCATTCTACCATTTTTTATTTTGTTTTTTTACTTCCCAATGATTTCAGTAGGGCTTTACTGAAATAGCGATAGCACAACGGCTCTTTGTAACTTAACCTGTTGTTCAATAGCTGTGGAAGATGCAACATGCTACAGCCAATGTCTAATATGTCATATTTTTAATCACCAAAGTTTATAATTTTCAAAACTCAATTGTTCTTTGCCTACGATATTAGAACTAGGTTCTTTATTTTTCAGGGTTTATATTCAACTTCTGTTTTTCAAGTCCTGTATAATTTCTAAAAATTACAGGTTTTAAGGTCTCCATTTCCATATATATGACACTAGTAAGATTTTTGTTTCATGCAATGTCCCAAATATTTTAAGTAAAATCTATTTACATTTTCATACAGATAATTTAAACTACTTGCATATTAGTCTCACTTTTCCAGTCTTATTGACCTCTGATTCAATGTTGACTGTGTTTCAGTGCCTCTCCCTGACAAGGCCTACATTTTTACAGCACATTTCTTTAGTGTAAAAAGAAAAATATTTAACAATGAAATATAAAACAGCAAGATTGCACTCACAACTTTTTTAAAGAAACGGATACAATATGCACCATTACAGTATGGTGCTTGCACAGTTCTTTACTATCTTCTATAATTAAATACTTACAATCAAAGGTACTGGGCTGTATGACTTTTTCATGAAAGGTATTTTTAAAAACTGCATCTTCATTTTATTGAATCAACTAATATATGTTGGAAGGGATCTCTGGAGGTCATCTAGTCCAGCCTCCCCAAAGAAAGCAGATTGTACTACAGAATTATTTTCCATCTCACATGTTTGTACAGTTCTGCATACCTACAGATCATCCATCAAAAAATACGAGAATTATCTGGGACAAATTTAAAATTGCCTATGTTATCCTAATGCTACATAGAAACTAGTACAATTAACATGCTTGTGAAGTTCTAAATAAATTTCACTTGGAAAGGTGTGAATTAAATGCAAAATATTGTAGATAAATGCATGTTTCCTTTTTTCTTCTTGTTACCGGAAATATTTTATCAGTGTTTATCAAGTGAAACCCGGAAGCCTGAGGAAAGATCAGTAGGATATCCCACCTGCATTCCAACTCTTGCTTCAGAAGAGTGCAGGTCTCCCGTAGGTCCCGTAGCTGCAAGCCCTGTGCAGATGTTTCATATACTCCACGCTGTCCAACACATTCAGGCATTTGAGTGACTTCTCTCACTCATACTATTAATCTTGCTGATGGCACTGATGACATCACAGTGACCCTAACAAGTTCAGGAGCAAAATTTTGGGAAAATGTTTTTTGTTTTGTTTTGTTTTTTTTTCCCAACAAATAACACAAGCTTGACCCTATATTTAAACAATTCAGACTATTTTCAGTTTGAAGCTAGTGGTTAGACTACTGCCTGGGAAACAAGAGATTTGAATTCTTTAGTTTTTCTAGTATTACATGTAATGGAAGTTCATACATGTTACACAATGGTAAGTGTAAGGGAAGAAGGCAAAATAGTCCACGTGCAGCCTACAGCAAAATTGTCCCAGCAGACTGCATCATGTGGATGAACTAGATTGTTCAAATCCAGCTTCAGTCTGACTTGACATCTGAATGCTACCCTGGAGAATAAAGACCACCACCACCACAAATGCGACAGACCTGATGGAGAAGTGTTCCAACTGATCTATAAATGCTCAGTCTTGTCTTTCTATCTGCCCAATTTGGATGTATCATTAATTTCAACATAACCAACTCTTTGTTCTCTGGCCATTCTGCATGCTGGAGTGTTCCTACAGTTCAGCTTCCAAGTCTGCTCGACAGTCAGAAAAGAAATTCTTGTCTGCTGCAGCTCTTTTATGGGTATGTAAACAACATTATGTCAATGATCCCATTACTCTAGTCTCAGAAACATACATCCTAATGTTTCAAATGTTTTATGTGCACCTCTACAATGGTTTGTATCTACCCTAACATAGTTAAAAAAAAAAATCTCCATTGCTCTGATCACATATGCTTTCCAGAGCATCATAGCTGGAACTTTTGGTCCTCTGTAATGTGCGAGCTTGGAATGTCTGAGGCTTCATGGGAAGATATTTTAATAGAGAAGTTACTATAAAAGCATCGCTGTTAGTCACATAAGTAAAACTTCTGTATGCAGTACTTGAAACCAAGTTATTAACATCATTGGTATTTTTCATAAAAACATATGCATGTTTAAAACTTTTAGTACTGCTTCCTAACAAAATTGACCACGTTAGCCTTTAAGTGATAAATGTTTCTAAAAAGATGAAGTTTGCAGAGCTCCCCACATGTAGAAGTCAATACTGTTCTTACTGATGTCTGATAGCAGTGTGCCTATTAATTCAGAGAATTCCTTGTTGCAGGGTTGGTTTCATAACCTACAGATATTGAAAAAAGCTCTTAACTTCTAATTTTCAAATAATTTTTTAATTGTGATGGCTGCTAAAGTAATTTTCAGGTACAAACTTCTGGTATTCTGCCTTTTTAATATGTTGGCAATGAGGCTATGTTTATGTGGTGCAAGACTGTGCCATGCAGAGATGCACAAAAGCAGTTCTAAATGAATTACCATGGCTATTGGAAGGTCTGTATCCATTGCTGGCCCCTAAACACTATCTGTGGAACCATGAGGGCTCAGGGAACGTGGTCAGAGAGCATAGAGTCAACCTCAGAGAGGCATTCCCAGTAACAACAAAGTGTAATAACGTAATTGTTCAGTTAATGCCATGAAGATAGAACATGGCAAATACATGTCCTGTGGTGAATTCGTACTGTAATATGAAATACATGCAAATGATCATATGAAAATACAAGATAAAACTAAAGTCTGAAGAAGAATTTGAGTTTATATGCATAAGAACTTGCATGTACATTGATCCAAGGGAAAAGGAGTGCAATGACAATACCAGAACTCTTAAAATTATTATCTTAATCATACAAAAAGTATTAATTTATATAATACTGATCATGCATCTCAATCTATATATAGGATAAATTATGTTCATGGGCTACCTGGCACTGAGATTGTTTCTTCATGCCTTCTGCGCTGGAAAAAACCCTGACTCATCTGTCTCACTGCTTTGATATTTTGGGATCCTGTAACTTCTGTTTAGCCTATCAAAGCTCTACTGACATAAGCTGTGTGAATGAATTATTTATACACTACGTTACTACTACTATTCTTATTCTCTGATGATTACCATATACTCAGTACTGTACCTAAGCTAAAGGTACTAAAAAGTAGCTAAAGCTACGAAAAGAGTTGGTATCAGATGACAGCTGGACACCGTAGCATTGTATCAAAGGCAATTAATGGATTAATTCTCAGTTGTTTCTTGAATCTGTGTACCTGGCAAAAGCCATGCCACCATTACAATACTGTCTTGTACAGAAAACAGGATCTAGGCCTGGAACAGACTGAGATCAAGTCCACTATTTTCCTCTGACGTTCATATAATCACATTGGTAAATTTGTTATGTTATTGCCAATTAGCAGCAGAATGAATACAGCATAATTGTGTTTCACAACTGTTTCTGATTCTGCTTCTTCTTTCTTTCCTTCATGCTTGAGAAAAAGGGAGCAGGTAACACTGAATGATGAAGGGCTGAAGAAGGTGCTTGAAGAGCACCTTCATGAACTGCAAGATTCTCACAAGCTATGTAGTTGTGATTGACTTTTGAGGTTTCTCTACAGCTGGTAGGCATGATGATTTCGCTGTCATGTAGGAACAGTTTAATAAATTCAGATTAAAGTTTTCTTATGCCCATGGTCTTATTTTTCATTTACGATCTTGCAATGATATGCAGAGGCATGGTATGTATTGGCATTATTGAGGCCCATGACTAACAAAGGTATGTGTTGAAGTTCACAAAAATGTACCGGGGAGAAAAATATTTGAGAGTATGTTTGTAAAAGTGGTAGGGAACTCAGACAGGTAACAGTCATTGTAGCAGAGCACAATTTGAATCCAACATGAGCTCTTTGGAACTGTCAAATGCAGAGGAATTACTCAAACTACGTGAATTATAAAGAGCTTTTAGATAACTATTTGGACTTCTAGGTACACTGGAACCTTTGAGAATTTGGCTTTTATGCCTGCCAGGCTGAGTTTGTGGTTTCTTTTCAAAAAGACATGTACTGTTATGAAATAACATATGGGTAAAGCCCACTTCCACTTCTACAGAAATACATGTGTTTTTAAAATAAAGTGATAGCTTTGTTCTGCAAAGTGTACCAGCAGACCTTAAAAGCAACTGTCACCTTAGAGAGCTGTTCTACCTTCATATAGTTTGGTCTATAAACATGCTTTAATCCATAATACAGCTTTCTCCTCTTCTAAATATATTTGGTAATTGCTCCAACACCCCAGTAAGCGAACTTTCGGTGAGTTCTAGGGGGTTTTTTATTAGCAAAGAGCAGTACTTCATAATTGGACTATTTCTAAGCACCAGCTGAAGTATTTTCAATCTATGTACTGTATTTATATTTCCCCAGGCTCCCACTAGTTTGATTCCTTCTTAGACAAATGTTTCCAGTAGCTGCAGTGTCAGAGCTACCTGATTATTTGCCTTGAGGAAACAGAAGATTTGCTGTTAGTTAAAAGTTATTGATACAGGGAAGCTCCGTTTTGTCTGTCTGCTTATTGATGAGTAGGAATAACTTTCCATTAAAAGGTGGATGTCTGATGTGATAAAAAAATTCTAGTCACATGCACATACATACGTAGCATTGGCTTTTGTTATTTTAGCTCATTCAAGGTGATAAGATTTCTCCTAAGAAATATTACTCAAATCATAGTATCATAGTATCATAGAATGTCCTGAGTTGGAAGGGACCCACAAGGATCATCGAGTCCAACTCCTGTCCCTGCACAGGGCAACCCCAAATTCACACCATGTCTCTGTTTGTATGTATACTGTTTTGTTAAATAAATATACTGTTTCGTTAAAGCCAAACATTTTTAGGAAGTTCTAGTGATCCAGCAAACTTCAGAATGGAAAGGAGAATTGTAAGAGCTGAACTTTTGGATTTAAAAAATGCCTTTGAAACAAAGTATTTCACATAAGTGTTTAAAATATTCTGTTCAACAAGGACATAGTTCATTATTTTGAAATACTTTTGCAAAATGGAGTGGATGCCTTCTAGTTATTTCTTTGTTTTCTTAATATCTTTTAGTAGTGACATAAATTTGATCTTGCTTATTGTAATTCTGTTTTCCAGGACCATCACCATTTTGTCAGACAGTTCAGAATACAGCTGGGGTTTATTTGCCTTCAGATTATTCTATCTCAAAATTCTTTTCCCTGGTTACAACAAAAAATCATGGATTCAACTTAAGGCCGAATGCTGTAATATTTAGTATTGATTCAGTTTAACTGTGTAAGATATATAAAAACCACCCTGGTTAAACTAGTCTACATAACCAAGAAAGAACGAGTGTATCTAGAAGAAGGCAAGGAACACTTGGGTTTCACTGTTCAGTACCCAAACTTTTNAAAACTAAGCAAAGAACATGTTTTCCATTAAATACATGCCAAACTATCTGTCACTATATTTACACAGTTTTGGTTCCCAATTTGATCCACTTTAATATTTCAGATTTTCAGAAAGTAACAAACATCCATCCTTTGAAAATCCTCTAGTCCTTGTTACTTTCTAATTCATTCATTATGTCCAGGAATTTAGTTTTTACACCCTGTTCCAAACTCCTCTATCTGAACTGCAAAAATGCCCA
>VZTV01041295.1:0-11067 GCA_013400875.1 Anhinga rufa | reverse complement strand
TGCAAAATGGATTTCTTTCCAGATCATCTGAACTGTATAATTAGCATATTGTTAAAGCATAGGTTTGAAAGTGCAAAATTGTATACATTTTTAGTGACTAAAGATAAATGCAATTACATCAAAGCAACTAATAATTAGTCACATAATAAAAATTAAAAATTCTTCATAGAACTGTGGCATTTTCTAACAACTTTAACACCATTTTATCTTAAAATTATTCTTTGTACATTTTTTTTATTAAAATCTACCTGTGTTTTGAATGGGAATCATTAAATGGAAATGTGAGTAACCATTGCTCCTAAAATGTTATAGCCCTTCCAAATGGGACGAGCCATTTTTGGAAGAGGACAGCATTTCAAGTCAATTGACAAGTCCAGACATAATGTATGTGATTTTGGTGCTGTGTTCCCTTTTAACTTAATGAAGAATCTCTTTAACATTATTTTCTTACTCATATTCTCCTACTGTTTTGGTTGACAAAGGTAGGGGTTAATTTGATGTAAATCATCTGGCAATCACAGTTTGTTTTCCATTGTTATTTTCTGAATGGTTTGTATGCTTTAGACTTCAGAATTGCTCGTATGCTACATTGCTCAATAACATTTTAAAAAACCCAACATGGTTGTTGGTTTTAATTCATTTATCTTGCCTCTGTATTTAGAGCATGTATAAAATGTAACTTCTCCATCATGTCACAAGAAGTTATTGCACTCTTGGGTTCATGAATTCAAGAAACATGACATAATAGACTGGCAAATATGNNNNGGCCTTGTTTCTTCCGATGATGATCCAAATCCACCCACTTATCTTGATCTGCCTATATTGTTAACAACATGGGATGTCACACAACAAATTTTTCATTTTAACTGTTCTTTATGTACAGTGCAGCGTGGAATTTACTTTTTATTGCCTTTCGGAGGGAAGTATCATACCTCTCGGTGAAATAATGGTTTTGTCAGACACTGGTATCTTTATTGTGTAGTGCTTTTAAATTCTACACTATTTATACCAAGCTCTCTTGGCATAGGACAGGTGAGATGTGATACCTCTGTTTCTCCATGAGAATACTTAAAGCTTTGTGGATACAGAAGTGTATTGTTGGTATGATAAGTGTGAGATCTGTGTTTAAGGTTTCAAACAGAACTATTTTGTTCTTCCAAGTGCTCTATCAATGTGCAGATGTAAACAGCTACTAGAAATGACTGACAAACCTAAAGCTTCTACTCACAATCTTCACATTGATTTGCGTGCCTCTTCCTACCATAATTATACTCGTTACAAAGTGTAGACATTGATTTGCTGTTAGAGGTTTTATTACATTTGTTCATGACAGGGAGGAACAGCAGTAATTTTATTGCGTGCACTGCCAATGTTTACTTGTCAGGAGGTATCTAAATGGATGGTTGTGAAAAAAGTCAAAGAATAATGCATGACTGTAAAACTCTTGGGATCAAAGAATAATCTAAAAATAGGTGACACATTTGTTCTGGAATGACACTGAAGAGTGGGCTGCCACTCAAATTAAAATAATTTTAATTGGTCTAAATATTTCTACCAAGATGACAATAAATTAGAAAAGGAGATCTTTATATGCTTCAGTGGCAGGTAAGAAGGGTGTTGTGGAGTGAGTGGTTTGCTTTCTTCTGTTATATGTAATATTTTGGAACAACTGTACTCAGTATTTCGAAGGGTATAATTTGCTATTTTGTGAGTGTATCTAAGAGATAAAAAGCAGTATATAAACAAATATTTTCCTACCTACATAAATTTATTGTTCATTACTATTTCAAGAGTAAAAACATGCAGTGGTTGAATTTAGATGAATTTCAAAATTAAATTAAACCAATGACCTTAAACTTTGAATACTATATATATGAAAGCAGTCCTCTGTCTCTTTCTCCCTGGCTGTCTTTTCTCTTTATTCAGAGGATACGAGGACTGAGCTTTGTTTAACTATTCTAAAAAAATGATACAGAGTATATATCAGAAACATAATCAAAGCCTCCTTGCAAGCCTACTTGCCAGAGACAAAAGAGATGCAGCATATTTGAAAAGGGCATCCCTTTCAGAATGCCAAGATATATTATTTTTTGCTGTGTGTATTACAGTATCACCTAGAAGCTGTTGGTTTCTATTGACACAGAGTTCCTTTTGTCCTAGATACTATACTTCATAGATAAATAAAAATGTGTGTGTATACATACATATCTGTTTATCTATAATGTATATCTATGTATCTGTTTTACATTTTTATATGTATATCTATACATGCAAGCACAATTACAGTCCCCACTCTGGATTGCTTGCTATCTAAAAAGACAGGTAAATAAAAGGTGAGAGAAAGGAAGTATTATTACTCACAGAGTTACAGAGAGATTATGAGTGACTTTGGAGGTCCCATAGGAGGTAAGTTTAGATCCAGTTCACCAAGCCCAGATCTTTCAAGATTATTACTAAAACGTTTGCTGCAAGACTGGTCTTCTCTAAAATGCATCTGTATCTCCTTCGTTTGATAGTTTCTTGGAACCGTTTATTGTGATGTGCGTGAGAAAGTACTATATGGGAGCTAGCAAAGGTTTGAGTTGCCTGTTAATAGGAGTTTCTTTGATACTGCCTTTTGAATATCTGTCTGTCTCTCATTTTAGAAAGCAGTTTCCAGTATTTTTTATTGATTGCCAAAAGAAGAAGACAGCACAAGCATATAAAAAGTACTTAAATATAGTATGGCCATATTTGGAACAGTGGAAGCCTTGTAAGCTGCGTATGTTTATTTATGCATATATTCGCACATATGTGTAAGCTAAGGTGCTAATGGTACAACCCAGCCACAGATGAGACTTATTTTTTTCTATGAAATTATCATATTGATTTAGACTACTAGCATACTTATATTTCCTTAAAAAACATGTGAAAAAAAATAAAACTTGCATGGACTATAGTAT
Organism: Anhinga rufa; assembly: GCA_013400875.1. NCBI lineage: Eukaryota > Metazoa > Chordata > Aves > Suliformes > Anhingidae > Anhinga > Anhinga rufa. The sequence goes on along the minus strand of VZTV01041295.1, from coordinate 8,125 downwards.
GACATTTTTCTCCAAGCATTAATACTTTCTTTTTTATTCACTTTAAGTCAGTATGAAGTTTATGAACATGGAATTTCCTTTTATTTCATGCTTCTACCATAATTTAAAAGACCATATTGCTCTTAGTCTACATGCTTTCTAGTTTCAGCTTTGTAAGAGTGAAGTACAGTATCAGATCCACTGATACGCAAATTTGCACCATCAGATCCCACAAATCTCCTCTGACATCATCTAGAGAACACTTGATCTTTCCTGGGAACCTGAATTGTTCACAATTTAGTCTTAATTTAATCTCTCTGTTAGGATGTATCCTTAGTTTATTTCAATCTTATTATTATTTATCTAATCCAGATGGTGTTTTTGGTACTTTTAGGAATAGGTGAAATATGGTCCGTGCCTTCTTGGACTCTGCAGCCTAGTACAGGGGCAGTACCACAAGGCTTGCTAGCATTACTTGGAGATAATTTAGGAATCTCTTCATGGTGTTTGAGTAGAGATTTCAAAGCTGATATCTGTCTGAAAAAAATATTTGTGAAGAGAGAAATGTGCATTTATTTGAACAAGGACAGCTGATTAAAAAGCAAAAATAAACATCTTTCTACATTTTATTAAACATCTACTCATGATAAAAAAATTAGACTTTTATTTCCAGATGAGAAATGCTCCCTGGCTGTTACTTCTTCATCACTTAGCTTTGGCATGCTGTAACATTCTCCTCATGGACATCTACTTTCACATCTGAATACTGGTGCTGTTGTAGAAATCATTCAGTTGGTAGCTCTCCTGACTCCTGGTGGTGCGAAGTTAGCAGCAGGTCATTGAGGAGGTTCTGTTTGTGGACTGGAAAATAAGATCCTTTTTATTATCTATTGACTGTGTAAAGCAGAGAGCTTACAGAGGTGTAAGGAGAAGAAATAATAGTAAGCATATGCAGTAGGAAAGATACTGGTATCACAACTATTGCTAAGTCTGCCCAGTATGTTGGGGATGTCCAGACTGAGTCATAAACAGGTTTTTTTTGTAGAATAAATTAATCTTTGGAGTGTTGTGCTTCTGTGATGAGTACAGTCAAGAGAACAGAAAAGTTTAGACTCGGGACAGTATTTGATGATTGAGACAAGATATAGATGTCAGTGAAAAGATTGTCAGCTTCTGAATTGCATCTGATGAGGGTAAGAAACAGCTTTTGGCAATTCGAAGGGGAAGATTAGGTTTGGCTGGCAGATGGTCTGTGATCAATGGGAGAAGACAGAAAGCTAGAAACCAGTTGTGTGAAGGAAAGCATATGTGCCTTACTCCTCTTGTTTTCCTGACATTTACTTCTGAACATTGTTGGAGGCAGTCACTGGGAACTTGGGTATGACCCAGTACTTGCCATTGAGGAGGAAGAGTGAGGCCACAGAAGGCAATAGGGAGAGGCAGATGAACTGGACAAGGAAGCAGTGTCTGGGGGCAGGAGATGGGATAGAAAGCTGGCTTTTATGCTGAGGTCCTGGAATCTGCAAAAGAGTGGTCCAAGGCTCAAGGGGGCCGCATGGATGTTCAAGCTTTTTGTGATGTTGAAAGGCTTGATTTTCAAACCACTAACTACACCATTGGATATGTAAAATTAGGATTTGTTTGTCTAGATTTCTTTATGGTTTTAAGTTAATGCATTATGTATCTTGCTAATGTACTTTCTTAACTGAGGAAAAAGCCTGCTAGAATAAAACTGCCCATCTCCAAGACTCCTTGTACAGCCTATCAGAAAGGAATTGTGAGGTTGAAAAGTATCTATGTACATCAAAATAATAATCATAGCTAAAAGAGACATTTTCTCTTTGCATTAACGCATGTGATTTTTTTTTATTGGGGAGAAAGAGAAGGAGCAGATATTTTTAGAGGAGTTTTATGCTATTGTATTTAATTTTATAAACTGCCGATATTATTAGCAGGAGAATGAAGATGTCAAACTGCAGCCTTTTCAATACGGTTGTTTCCTATGTACTTAAGTGTTTTAAATCCATATATACTTAATAGGCTATACTTCTTATATTCTTATAGTACATCACTATTGCAGAATAATAAGATGTTCTAACTTGACATTAGTATTTTTTAAACATCATAGCATAGAGGCAGTTTTAATGTTTCAAAGACAAAATAATTTTGTAGCCCAGGTATCTGAGTTATAATTCTTTTGATCTCTGTTGGCACTGCTTGTTTAATGGCTGTGCCTTGCCATAAATACTTTCCTCCTTCTTCAAAATAATAAGTTTCTTGAATGTATTGTGTGAAGTTTTTGGAAGCAGTGATTGCAACTGTTAGAGAAAGTTAGGGCTCCTGTTGCCAGCACTGACTCACTCTGAGACCCCGAGCTTCTTATTTAGGCTCAAATTTCCATTAAGGCCATACAGGATGTGGCCTTGTTCCTAGTAATTGTTTATAGAGGTAAAGTCTAGGCTCTGAAGAGTGAGTCTCAGGCAGTCATTCTCCAAGAGAAATACAATCTATGACCTCCTGCTGCAGAACAGGCCCCATGTGCCAGCTGTGCCTGTTCCTTGGGCTCCCCGGTTGCTCTGTCTGTCCAGGCCACAATAGCATGTTCATTATACGTTCATAAAGGGGAAGGTGGTATGGCAAAACAATCTGGGATATGCTTTACACAAATTACTTACTCATATGAAGGTCAAGATCATTCCTGTACAGAAGGCTGCCATAAGACCAATATTCTACTGAAGTCTTATGTAAGCCTCAGAGTAGGATTTAGGTAGTGCACAGGACTTGTGCTCAATCTCTGTCCAAGGGTTTATGTCGTGGTTTAGCCCTGGTCAGCAACTAAGCACCACGCAGCCACTCGCTCGCTCCCCACACCCCTGTGGGATGGGGGAAGAGAATCGGAAGAGTAAAGAACAAGGGAGAGGAACAAAACCCAGAAAATCACAACTGGTGCAACAGCTCACCACCCGCTGACCGATACTGCCGGTTCCTGAGCTGCGATTGCTGCCCACCCCGGCCAGTCCCCCTGTTGGGAGTGAACTCAGCAGCAGTGAGCTTGCAGGGTCCTATCCCCCCTGTGCCAGAAGGATGGTCTGCAATTCAAGGCAGCTCAGCAGGGAGGAGACTGGGGGTGATCATTGCCGACACCTGTGACTGGGGGTGATCATTGCCTACACCTGTGACTGGGGATGATCATTGCCTGTACCTGTGACTGGGGTGATCACTGCCTACACCTGTGAGGGGGTGTGGCTGGCCTGACTTGCTTCTGGAGTGGGCTTACAAAAATCAGCTTGGCTAAAGGAGTCTGTGCCTTCCATCCCTGCACCCTCCAGTTAATATACTGGGCATGATGTCATATGATATGGAATATCTCTCTGGTCAATCTGAATCAGCTCCAGTGGGCCAAGAGAGATTCACAGCTTGGGAGAGGTTTACTTTAAACTGGATGTAGCCTGGTCCTAAGGTTTGAACACCCATGTGCAGCTGTGGTGCATTAGGTGCTTTCCTGGGGCACTTCATCCCCTGTAGTATCATCTGAAAGAAAATTAACTCTATCCCAGCCAAAACCATGACAGTTTATTTCACTCAGAGTTGCAAGTCTGCCTTATAAATGGGCATCACTTTTTATATCGGCTTCAAAGTCTCAGCTATGCTAAGATGTAGCTGCATGTGAAAGCAGTGTGATAGTCCAGACTGAGGCACTGAAGGAGCGAGTGAGAGTACGCTGGTCCATGTCCAAAACCAGCAGTCAATTCCTGCTGGCAACAGTGTTAAAAAGCTGTGTTGGTCATTGCTGGTACTTGATCACAGAAGATGTATATAAGCACATAACTTATGAGTGCCGGAGCAGTGCAGGGCCATGTGTCTGTTATGCATGGCCATCCCCAGCAAGTGCAAAGAAATTATTAATTTGAATCTTGGTATTGTACATTGTAGTTATACTACATTTATCTCTATTTATAAAAATGTTACTTTTCATATAAATTATAATGGATGGAACTATATATTGCACGCATGCAGTGGAGCATGGCATTCAATCTCCCTTTGTCCCAGTTCCCCTCTCGCCTTCCTAATCTCAACAGTAACAAGATCTTTTGGATGGTCACATTAAATACTGATAAATTTGAGTCTTCGTTGAGATTTCTGGTTTTTATTGGTACTCTTCTTCTTTCAGAAATTTGTTGCAAACACTGAAAGGAAATAGGGAACTAATGTTACAGCATCTGCTGCTTTTGCAAGACATTTGGGCAGTTTGGTTTACATAGCTAGAAATCAGCATCTAAGCAGTGGTTTCATAGCTCTGAGCATGCATATCTGATAGAAAGCAAATAACTTCATCTGCTGTTACACAAATGAGAGGTGAAAATAGATCTTTCTATCTCTAAGCATAAGTCCTGTAAACTGAGAAGTCACCACAGATAACAGTCACAGATGATCTCACTGCTCTTGCTTTCAGAGTTAAAAAGAATACTTTCCAAAACATTTTTGTTCAGTTAATATATTTCATTACATCAATATTAATACAGCAGTCTTCATATTAAGTTAACTTTAGTAGCTTTCTGCATTCACTAACAACGCAGGCTACCCTGATATTCTTCACTTTTTCCAGGTAAAAAAGAAATCCAACAGCATTGGGTAAACATAGAAATATCTATTAATTATTTTATTAAATATCATATGTATTTATGCAAATAATACTGTAAAAAAGAAAAATGTTAGCATCTTTCAGCTAAAAGGATTCAAAAAAGTCCTAGGGAAAGATTGGTGTAGGTGATGGTGAAATGTTTAATTTTCTCCCTGCAGAATAGCATCTCTCTTAGAAAAGGCCTCAGTCTGAGTTACATAAGCTGTATTTTCAATTGTGTCCACTTTATATTGCTTTACATACAATGCTCCGTATACCTCTAACTGTAGCTGAGCTATATGAAGCAACAAAAAACCAGACAGACTCAGGACTGAAATGTCTTCGCATATATCGGGGGAGAATCTGCACACAAAGGGACATTTATCAGGGGCGACTGCTCCTCTGCTGAGGAAAGGAGCATACCCAAGAGTCCAGAAACAGATGATGATCTTATCAAGAAAACCCTCTTCAGTAATATCATCAGCCTGCTCTTGCCAAGTCTGGCATTTCTGTATCATGTGTATTTGTGACGGAGAGAGAGGGAGCAAAGCTCTGCAAGCTACATGTAGCTTGGATAAAGTACCTACTCAACCTACTGAGTCTGCACAGTGTTATAATATAATTGGGAATCATTTTTGCCAGTATGGAGCATCCATGTGAGAATGGAGTTTACAGTATTCTTCTCACAGAAAACTGCAGGGAGGGCTCTTCAGCTGCACTGGTTGCCTTTTGGGCTTTTTTTTTCTGTATTTTTTCAAATATTTCTACTCCAGTTTTATCTCAACATATACAGGGAGTAATGAACCTCTTGAACTGTGCATTCAAATATGAAGATGGAAAATTATTGAGAAAGACAAAAATAATATTTTTCTTCTTGTATGAGATTTAGGCTTTGAAAACAGAGGTGTAAATTGCTCTTGTAGTGAGTAGACTGAAAACTAAAGGTAGTTTCTTCTAATTTCATCGCCGAATCAGGATTTTGCCATGATGGCTGGGTTTATTTTGCCTCTGTCTGTAGACTAGACGCTGATATGAACAGAGTATTTTTCATATTATGTGGAACTTTGAAGCAAGTGAAGAAATCTTTGGTATTTCTTAGAGTATCTTGAATAAATATCTTTTTCTTTCTACTTCTGTCTCTTTCATTTTTTTCTTTGAGCAGGTTTCTGTAAGTCGAATGAAGCAGTCCAAATAAAGGAAAAGTCTATACAGCTATATAAGAGTCTGTTCTACTAAAAAGCTCTCAAACTCTAGCAGCAGTGTTCATTATGTACTCCTTCCTTTCTGACTTCCAAGAAAAAACAGTACTTTTTGTAACAGTTCCGCTTAAGTCTTAAAAATTGTTTTGATGGTATACTTGATGGACAATTATTATGTGGTTTTCCATGAGCTGTATCTCTGGTAGTTAATTTATGTGCTACTTAACATTTATTTAATTAATCGCCCTCCCTGTCAGCCCTCCCCCCCCCCCACCCAAATTTAGAAGTTGCATTGTCATTTCAGATTAATGCAGATGTGTTCACCACTGTAGGTCTATGCTTTTCTAACCTGGGATAGGATCTTGTGTTCCTACTAAGTTCTGTAGATTACAGGAGTGTGAGCCACTATTGGAATGTATTTTTTTCTTCTGTATTCATTTTATATAAGCAAATGAAGACTTTACAAACAGAGCACAAATTTGAATTTTTGAAGTGTCAGTGCATACACTTCTTTTGAAACTATGGTCTCCAAAAACTCTGCTTGTGTTGTGAGACATAGTGTACCTTCACATTGCTGAAGTTATCTCTGCATTGCAGTTAGGAATCTGGAGCACCTTATGTACCTATACCAGGTACACATCAACCAGGCTGGAGTACAATGTCAGTGCGGTGGTCATAGCTGAGGCCTAGTGTAGACTAAAGAACCAGTAATGAAACTTTTTCTCAGAAAAGTTTAATAGCCTACATGATGGCCTGGCGGCTGCTTGGAGGTGGAGAATGGCTTTGACCAGGTGTCAGTGAAATCACATCACTGGGTGCAGTGTAGGCACACTTTAAGTTCTGTTCAGTTTAGCTGAGGAATGAGGTGTTAGAATAAATGTACTTCATTTTGGTGGTTTAGCTTATAAATTAAGCACTGTAACGACACACATGTCTTGGCTAAAAAGCATAATAGTATTTACATTCTGTTGCTAAATGTGAATACATGCACTTCTGTCCCTATGTTTCAGACTTGGAAATGTATATGTCTTCCCTCACTCTGGCAGGGTTTCTGCATCCCTCTTTTTCCTGAATATCTTCTGTTCCCATTTTTCCAGGCTGTGTCTTTGTATCCTGATGAGACCCAACTTGGGTCTTCAAATGGCTCCTTCCCTAGACTCTCTCTCTTGTGCCTTGTTTTTTAAATTTACACACACACCCACCTTCTGCGGTCTTTTTTTCTGAAAATCCTTGTCTAGTTTTTCTCTATCCTCACTTTCAGAATATTCTTTCCTTCCCTTTATTGTCCATTGTAGGACAGTGCTGTTGCAGATAAGGATAGCACCTGCACTCTCTGCCATTTTTAGTACTAGCAGCAGGTAGGAGAGATAAAGAAACTCTGCTTCTGACTTTCGGGGCTCTAAAGAAAGGTAGGGAGCAGCAAGATTTTTGTTATGGAAAATGGAGAAGCCTTTTCATTTGTCATCCTTACCTAGAGTGCACACCTGCCCTGTGGCATCTTTGGCAAGATAGGGCAAGGTTGGGCAGCTCCATTAGGAATGAAGCAGCATGTGGCAGCTTCCCCTGGGTTGTGTTTGCTGTCCAGACCTGCTTCTAAGAGTAGGCAAAGGAGAGCAGTAGCTTAGAACAATAACTGCCTGTGGGTTATCCTTGTGTCTACTACCCTCATGACCATTGCGCTAAGAGGCCTGGTTGACCCTACTCCTTAAGAGGGATGGGACCAGGGGGGATCAGGGTTAGGGGGAGGAGTTGCTGGGGGGTGGTATCGACTTCAGACAAAGGAAGAAGGCTGCTCCATTCAGAAACCCTCCACCCTCTCAGTGGCAGCAGAATAGCAACCCTCCCTCCAGGGTGACTCCACAGAGCTGTTTTCTCAGTCCCGTCTGTTCCTCCTTCTATCCTTATCCTAACAGTAGCCTGGCTGTATTTTCTCGTCTTTGGGGCAGCAAAATTAAATTTTTCCTTTGCTTCTGGACAACCTAAACAACCTCTGGTTTTGCCAAGACTTCCTGTGAATACAATTTTCATTGCAAAGCAAATTGTAAAATTTCTTTTGAATATTATTGCAGTTTAGTCCATTACTGTTTGGACTCCAGTGTGAACTTGTCTCTTGTGTATGCCTGTCTTTCTAGTAAGATAGTTACAGTTCTTGTATCCTACAGCAGACTTGCAGTGCTTGAAAACAGATTGTACCCTGACATCCCCCAGATCTTCTCACTCTAGAGGCAGTTAACTGCAGAATGGGTACCGTGCTACCCATTGTGGAGAGATGTGAGAATTAGGTAGCACAATATATGAAACCCCTGACAGACAAACATGGTAACAG
>VZTV01041294.1:3526-15881 GCA_013400875.1 Anhinga rufa | reverse complement strand
TGCAAAGTGCTTTGCATTGAGGGGCTGATGCTGGGTCTATCGAAACCCGTGGGAGATCTGTTACTGGCTGGAGTGGCAGCAAGGGGAGAGTCAAGGGTGCCGAACCCAAGAGGTGCCTTTATGTCAACACAAAGCAAAACTGCTAATATAGAAAGAGGCAATTTACTTACCAAAAAAAAAAAAAAAGGTATTTGCTCAATTCTATAAGGATTTCAGAGTTTGGGCTTTTAAATGTACATTAGCACTCTTATATGAGCAAGTATTTACTTTTCCTGTCTAACTCATTTTCTTCATTATTGAAGATCCCCAGAGTCTTATCTAGATCCAGGTGGGTTTATATGTTAACTCTCAACATGCCATTTTAAACCAGAGTTTTAAGAAGCCTCTTCTGCTCTCCACTGCCTGTACACCTGACCCAGGGCCATGAGCAAATGCAAGTCTATAACTGCATGAAAAAAGATTGCTTTAGAAAGGCAACTTTATTACTATTTTCTTACCTATGATTTAGAATAAAATCCCTTGTTCTATTCAATTCTTCAAGAACTTCTTGGGAAAAGGACTATTTTCTTTGAAGTATTGCTTTTCTAATGCAGCCTAGGTTTTTTTCAGTTGAAAGCAATCAAGTACTATTTTCCAAAACAATTGAAATGTAAACCTTTTGTTATGACTGCCTTTCGGGAGAAATACAACATAAATTAAAATCAAGGTGATTTGACTACTTTATTCATATGCTATTGCATACCAAAAATGCAACATTCAAAACTTTCATGCATGTACCATGTAAAACACATTGTCTATGATAACAGTGCCTAGAAAAAGCACTGCAAACCAACTATTTGGTAGCATGTTCTCCTCATTTCATATTTTCTTTCTTCCCTTAAGTCAGTCAGAAGTGGGTCAATATTCAATAAACAGAAAATACAGGTTACACATCCAACTTGCTATTCTGCATAATATTTGTCCATCAATCTGTTTAAAAACAGCAGCAAAAAAATATATATGTTATGACCTCATTTTCTACATCCAAAGTGACAAGCTTGTTGGCCTATGCCCTACAACCTACCTAAATTTTTCCTCTCAAGTATTGCCAAGGAGGTATTCATACTTTTCCAAAAAAGCACATCTCAGGCCTCTGGTTGTAAGGTTTCATGCGCTGGTCAAATAAAACTAGAAATCCAGCCTAAAAGAAACCAAACATGTCACAGACCTCTAGACATGATATTCCATTACAGGAGTTGTTTGGAAATTCTACAGTTTGATGCTATGGTTTCCTTCATTTAATTTAAAATTACCTCAAGAATGTTAATCATCTCACAGCAGTAAATCCCCCGTGCGCCAAGCATTTTCCATAAAACCTAGTTCTCTTTGTTCACGCTGATTGGGATCTCCAAGGGATTAGGTGGTCTGTCCATAGAAAGACAAACAAGAGAGAATAATTCAAACCGGTCTTTGAAAATCACAGTGCCTCATAATCCATCATAACCACTGGTCTGAGTGGGAATCAATAGCAAGGATTCATCAAGGCCATAATTTGACAGTTCGCCTGAATACAGGTATTATAGTTATTGACTCCAAGTATCACCCGAGGGCTACAACTGAGCCTGCAACCCATGAGGTGCCACACAAACCTCTAGTAAAGGATAGTCCCTGCCCTTTAGGGAGGTGAATCACCTCCTGGTGCAGCTACCTGGCTGGTACGAGCGTGGTGGCTACAGCAGTCCCGCAGCAGCCAACCTCCTCAAGTACATCATGGTCAGTGCTGTCTGAAATAGGACATCTCACAGGGCTTCTGAAGTAGGAGATCTCACAGGACTTCGGTGCATGATCAGCTACTACTCGTCAGCTGAGGCATTACAGCTCACTCCGAGCATGCTTTTAGCCCACAGCAAAGGCAAAGTTCTGAGAATTAGCAAAACACTCTCTCACTGCAGATTACGTGAAGACGAATTGCATCACTTTTGCAAAAGGTCAGGAGTACACACGAGGCTTGTTCCCAAATCTCTGCTGACACAGGGAAATTTGATTGTGTGTTGGAGCCCTAGTTCTCGTGTGAGCCAACGTGTGTAGTCTATGAACATGGACTTCTCTCATTCACATCTGTCACACACGTGAGGGGCGACAAATAGACATACAAGGATGGCAAGGGCTCTAACAACTGAATAAGGTTAACAAGAAAACAAGTTTGGACTCAGCCACATGGACCTTGTCTGCCAAGCAACTTGAGTTTCCAGAGTAAAAACACTTGTGCAAGCAATGGAAGCAAGAACTGAGTCTGACTTCAGAGCTTACCAGGAGGGAAATAAAGAGGAGAAAAGGAAAGTAAAGTTTCTTTCTATCTCACAAGGGAGAAGACACAAGAAGTGCATGATGTGCCATTGCCAGGAATAATGAACTCTAGAACACCTAATAAAAGTGTCCAGGGAGTCCTGTGATCTCAAACAGAAAGAGGCTGAAGAGAGATATCACTCTTTTCACACACATGCCACAGAAAAATAATGAAGAAAAAGAAGGGAAGCATACGTGCACCGCAGAGCAAAACAGTCCAGGGCTCTGTGTTTAATTTGGAAGACAAAATGGCTTGCCAAGTAGGGGTGGGATCATTTGTAGGACACATTAATAAACTTGCTTCAACAGAAGACATTTTTAAGAGAAACTGTTCTAGGCTTAGAGAAACACCTCCATACTGCAGCAGCAGCTGGACAATCCAGGAGAAGAAAATGACAAGAGCCACTAGTGGAGAACCATGTATGGTGGCTTGAGATAGAAGCATCGTGGGGTGGAGGCAGATGGAGCGTGAATATCATATTCCAATAGAAAAAGCATTTTTAAAGTCAGAGAAAAGGATATCTGGCTTACAAATGTCTGGTGAAAGACTGCCAGAAAGAGAGCTATTTCATGGAAAAAGCAGCACTGAAGAGTTAGATAACCCTACTGAGGAGGAGAACGTCAACGGCAGAACTTGAACAGACACGAAGACCCTTTACGTGCCTGCCCTGAAGATGACTAACAGCTAATTCACTGGCATACTTGGAACAAGAAGCAATCCAGTCCCAGGTGAACAACACTAAATAGCAGTTACATGGCAGAGCAAATGCAACCGCAGACTTGTGCTGGGGGGAAGGGAAGGAGGGGGGAGCACCAGTGAGGAAAGGCAGGCTGGTCCCCAGCGGTTCAGAGCATCATGAAGAAAACACGCAGGATGCAGCCAAAGTAAACAGGAGACAGATCTCTGAGGCTGTGGCAGTGCAGGAGGAAGACATGGTTGTGCTTAGGAAAGCCATTTCCAGCAGGGCTGCAGGGAGCCGCGTGCAATGCAAACAGCCTTGCAGAGCCAGAGCCTGGCCACCTCTTTCCAGTATCTGCACATCTCAGAGGGAAGTGCCAGGCAACCCAAGAGAGCTCCACACTGAGTGAATAAAACAGTTAAACCATTCATTTTCTGGAACCGGCCAAAATCCATCAGGTGCTGTGAGAGGCAAGGTGAGAGAGCAGCTGTACATACAAGCTCAGATTTTATTTGAAGGAATTTTACAGTAATCTCAGTAGCTGAAAGAGCTGACATCACGATGCAGAGACACAACTCAAATCTGAGGGAAGCTGGAGGATTTATCTGCTGGTCAAGCATACAGGGAGCAGAAAGTAGACATGCAAAGGGTACCATGTCTGACAGGAGGACGAGTCTGTGCAGCTTGATGAAATCCAGCCCAAGTCAAAACCTGTTTGTTTGGATGGAGCCGATTCATCCATTAGCAACTCAAGGCGATGGCATACGGTAACAAGCCAAATGGCAGCAAAACATGAGTCACAGGAGACAGGTACTAACTCAAAAAAAAAAACAGTCAAGGCAAAACAAAAGATAACATGAGTGGCAGCAGAGAAAAACTCATCCCAGATGGCATGAGGGAAGAAGTTAGAAGACACAGGGTCAGCTGCGGCTTCATGAAGGAGAGCCACAGATGGGCTCACAGAACAGCCTCCCACAGTGAGTGTAACAACGCGATGGGAACGAGACCCACCAAGCAAAACAGGACAGCCCAAGTGGGACCGGCTCAGCAGCGGGTGGTGCAGACAGAGGACGAAGAACAAAAAAAAAGTTACTTCTGATCCACTTCCAAAAAGTCACTTTACAACTCAGTTAAAGCCTCCTTGGCTCACAAGTTCCTGGAGATGAAAATAATGACAATATGCAAAGTGGACTATGTTTAAATCTACATAAGTGTGATATTTTACATAGAAAATGTCAAGACAAGTATAAGGGGGTGAGAAAAACACAGCATGTTGTCTAAACTCCACCTAATGCAGATGGACACCAACATTTCTGGAAATACATTCAATTGCACCTAATGCATTAAAAAGGCCTTGAACTTGTTGCATATCGTGGTTGTGCCTTCACTTAAGAGAAGAGCACAAACCTCACCAGTTTCCAGCTATTCAGCAGAAAAGAACTGCAACATGACTAGACTGGCTTGTGTTCATTCCTTCCGACCTCACAGGGAGAATAAATACATTGAACATCAAGAGGAGTCCAGGTATTACTCTGAGCAGAGCCTATAAAATTGCTAAAAATAGATGCTATGGAAAATCCCTGTGCTTTAAGCCCTTGCAGCTTTGGGCCAAATTCCAGAGGCTGTCACAACTGACAATGTGCACGCTTGTTAAGCAGCAACGCAGGCCACTTCTAGCTGATTGGGGACTTCATAATGTATGTTTTACTAATGAATTTTATGCTGGCTGTGCCAAATCAGCTAGTTTATTTGGGCACATTCGTGCAAATTGTACATCGACTTGGAGCAGAAAGAAAATTCTTCAACTTTCCAGTGCCATGGAATAAAGGGGATGTGTTCTCCAGGTTGAGGAGCACATTTGGCACACCGAACAAGGGTCTTGAAGGCTTTGAGGAGGGTCTACCACAGCTTGTGCTTAGGGGCTCTTGCATTTAGGAATGGATTTTTAGGGGGAGGAAAATATTTTCCTCCTATTATATTTCCTGTGTAATCTGGGTGAAAGATAGGGTAAGTAATTTTTGCTCACAAGAAGTGTTTGGAGCCCAATGTCGTGTTACATCAATTAAGCAAGCGGGAGAGGGAGGGCTTCTGGTGTGCTGTGTCCTAGGCTGAGTCGTGGCTCAGCTCCCGGGCGCTGCGGGACTGTGGGCAGGCAGGGCTGACGCCGAGGCTGACGCCGAGGCTGCCTCCTACCGCTCCTGCCCATCATGGCCCGCGTCTTCCTTGGGGCCTGCAGCTATCGCTCTATGACATAAGTCCTCAAACACAGGATAAAAGGCGATTATGTCAGTAAGACTGCATTGGGAGCTGTGTATTGGCTCTCTCCTTTGCTCTCTCCTTAAAACTGGCCAACGACTCTGCCCCTGTTGGCTGCTTAGCATCTTCACCCCTCTCCAAAGATGTCTCTTCCTCTCCTGGACGCCTAGTTGCCGCAGCCTAGCATTAAGCAAACCAGGGTAGCTCATTGCTCATGTTACCTGCATAAGAGACAGGAAAATCCAGTAGCACCTGGGCAAGCAAGGATCAGCAGAGCAGATATCTGCATTTACAGCTTTGCTCCATTCCCTCTTGGGGCTCTAAGTGCTTAGCCAAGAGAGAAAATACAAGTAGTATTAGGTTGGGAGAGGAATCAGCATTTCCAAGTGAAAACTTGTTTCACAGGCACAGTGTAAGCAGGGAAAAAAAATCTCATTTCGTATAATTTGTCACTCTCCTTTGATTAAGTCTTAGTTTTCCACGTTTTTCACCCTCTGTGCTTCTCCATCCCTTCCCCCAGCATCCCCTCTCACAATTCCCAGATTGTGCTTTAAACAACAATACCGCAGCTGAAAGGCTATTATGCAGATCCATGAATACATAATTCAAAATCAAGCTACCACAACAGTTGCTCTTAACTTTTTTAACCCTATTGTCGGCCAAGCAGCGATGTTCGGCTGCGACAGCAGACGAGAGAAATATGACACACGCAGGTTTTCCCACAGCCTTTCACCCCTTCTCCACGCTAATCTCATTGAGAGCATTTATGCCTGGAGCACAATGCGGGGATCCCCGCCGCGGTCGGGGGACTGGCCGCAGCTCAGCCGCCCCGTGCCAGGGTGATCCCCCGCCACAGTTTGGATCTGGGTTTTTGGGGGGTAGGATAAGCCTTCTTTGCAGGCATCTAAGTCTAGCTGTAGATGATGGAGCCGCTGTGTTAGCTCGCATGTGAGAAACATTCATTTATCGCACAACCGTTCAGGCACTCCAGTAAGCAAAACTACGCTACCATGAACATTTTTGCTGTAAAATGAAACACCAAAACCCCCTATTAAATCCACATCCCAGTGCTCATACTGGTTTATTTCTGTCCATTTGCTTCCTCCTGCCTTTTTAGGCTAGTTTCAGAGAACGCCAAGAAACAAGGCTTTACGATCAGTAGCTTCTAACAGGAGCCGTGGTGTCCATACAGCTTCAAACCAAAAGCAGCTCTTGCAGTTTAAAGGCTAAATTAGTGTATTTTGCCCTCCAGTAACATGCAACTCGGGTAGACCGACCTATGGCACACTGCCACTTCCAGTCTGGCTCTGCACAATATGCCACCCTGTTAACTTGCCTAACAGCCCAAATGCAAGCCTCAGTATCTGTAAAATAGCCCCTTTAATTTAGCCCATAAAAGACTATTTCTGATTAGTGTCAGGTCAATTTAGTGTTCGTGGTATTTTGCAGGGGTTTCCCAGACAGCTCTGTTCTCCTCCGAAGACCAAAGAATGCTCAGCCCAAAGGTAATTTTGCCATTTAAATTGAACCACGGTAACTGCGTGCCTTTTCGCCTACATCCAGACAACTGTAGTCAAAGCAAGTACAGCGACTCCGCGGTGCCCTGTAAAGATCCCACACAGGAGAATGAGATAACTAACCAACTCTTTAGTGAGTGGATTAATAGATTGTGAAAAGCTCATCTCTAAAATTCAGCACAAGCATTTCTAATGGTCTACGATAAGTGAACGATGGGCTGATTTTTATTAAGTTTCACACAAAGGTGAATTAGTGTCTTTCGCTATGGCAACGGCAATAAAAGGATGTAGAATGACTCCGAAAGGTCCTGGCTGGCTGGGGAAATTGGTTGACATTCTGCAAGCCTATTCAACCAGGGAAGGGTTTCATTATGTGCACTTCCCCCAGGTCGATGGGTCCCATCATGTGTTTCCCCACAGCCCACTGCCAGGAACAGGACAAGAGAGCAGGAAGAAGAGAGCTCATCCAGGCCCCTAAAATGGTAGGGTTTTGAAAGGAAACCATCCTGCTAATAGGAGAGAGAAGGCCATGGTTAACTGCTACTTGCTGAAACTGTTGCGGATAAAAAACAGGGAGAGAAAAACACCAGGTCAAAGCCAGCTTGAGGCTTCCCACCAGCTCGGGCAAAGATTAAGCTCTGCTTCATCAGCTGATTCAGAAAACTGCATACCCAGAGCTACAAGATACTTGGCGTGGGGACTGACTGCAGCTTAACAACAGGAATTACGCTTTTTGCCAACTGGAAGGCATGCACAGCACCTGGGCCTTACCTCTGCTATGGCTGGTTTCTCGGTAGATAGACTGTATGATATTTTTCCCTTAAAACTTCAACACTATTTCTATTGATCGCCGTCATCCTCTATAGATCCCACTACCCGGAGGTTTAGTTAACGATAGAAAACATGCCTCAAAGAAAGGGCATCCTCATTTAGACTCTGAAGGGAGCAAACAGGGAATAAACCACAAGAGACTGAGCATTTAGGCTGGTGAATGTTATGTTGCCGGGACAGGTTTCTGTACTGTGCTTTTGTCTTCACTGGAGAACCTTGCACCTGTGTGGCAAAATCCAGTCTTTCTCCCCTTTCAGTTCAAAAATGCCATTACCTTGCCATAATAACAGGAGTCTTGAAGTGTCACATGAACCCATCAAGCACTTCAGCTGCCCTCTGCAGAGCCTGATCCAAATTGTTGATTTTTTCCCTACTGACTCTGAATCGAGTTAATCACATGATCCTGCGTTCCTCATCTGCACCCAAAGTCCTCATGGGATCCAAGTTTGGTTTTCAGTCAATCATAGGCTTGGAGAATAATTTAGGTGGGAAGGGGGAACCTTTGGAGGTCAACTGGTCCAGCTCCCTGTTATCCGAATATTTCCATTCAGCTGCCTACTTTCTGAACTCCTAAAAATTCTCTTGTAGTCCACCCCTGAGCTTCATCTTATCTGGCATCTTCTTGATAGAGCAACTGCTTGGTGGACTTTCACCCTCCTGCAGCACTTGTTCTTTGCACATACAATCCCTTGTCTGAGGGTGTCAGAGCTCTTGGTGGAGCTCATTAAATACCATCCCTTGTTTTACAGAAGGATGAATGGTGCCTTCAAAAGATTAAGTGGCTTGGCAAATTCTTCTTGTCCACGCATTAGCGACATGCCCAGCTGGCCGCACTGCAGGGAATGGAGCATCGCGGCAGCTCTGGCTCTGAGGAGCCTTCACTGCCAAAGGGGACCACAAACCACTCTGTCTAAACAAAAATCAGCAGTGAGGAGTGACTGAAGGAGGGGGAAGAAACCATCAGGAGCGTTTGAGGTCACAGCCTGAGGGCCCTCATCAATAAAAATAAATGGTAATCTTCCCCCAAGGAAATGTTCTGTACCTTTTAATCTCATTTCTTCTGGAGCTAATAGAAGCAGAGGGGAAAGGCACTGACTTTTTGTTACTTTTTATTTTCTCAGATGAACTGTATACTAAGTGTCTCACCTCCAACTTCATTGTTGCCTTACCTTACTTGAAATTCTTCCAGACAGTTTGATAAATGAATTGTGAAGTGGTCCAGCATCACTTGTTTTTCCCACAGCGCTACCAATAGAATATGCTTTTAAAGTACAGATCTCCCAAATACCAGGGGAAAAAACCCTTTCAGGACAGCAGCTGCACACTGCATATGTGCTATGTTTATGGAAAGAGTAAACATGAAAAACAGACACATTTGGTTTTAATTCACTTTGACTGACCCAAGGAGCCCTCCCCAGAGATAACATTCAGGTCAGCCCATAAATTTTCAAATAAGTGTGCATGATTTTCACTGCATGTCCTCTATTAAAAAAGTCAGAAAGTTATGTGGGGAAGGGTTTCTGAGCAGACATCCAATAAAGACACCGACACAGAACTGGCATATTTGTGTGGACCAGAGGCCAGCCGTTGTACCAGCACACGCCATGGAGTAGATCAGCAGTCTGTATAAAACCCTGCTTCTGTAGACAGAAGTACCTCATGTTACCGGAGGCAAGAGTCAAGAGGCTCAGACATAACATTGAATAATATCTTACCCTGCAAAGAGCCTCACTGAAGCCAACAGATGAAATCATGGGCTCAGATACTGTTCAACACAGCTATTGCAATTCGATCCGTGATTATAGCTTCTGCGAAAATGTTCCCACTTCTTCCCTCCATCTAATTTTTAGGCAAGTTGAAGGGATTTTGTCATAGAAGAGCAAATTTTTATTTTATCTTAGCTCCTTGTAGCAACATAAATCTGGAAAATCCTGAAGCAGGTGCCAAAACATGGTCCTATTGATTGTAATCAAAACGTTCCAACATTTTAATTCCTCTATAACAAATTGCAATGCTGGACCACGCTGTGGTGTCCTGGCTCTCGTGGCGTCCACCTCATCAAAACATTCCTCACGGGCTTAGCCTTAAGCATCTGTTTATGTGGTCTGCTGAGCCCAAGCGATGCAACGCAACTGTTCCCCACAAGAAGCGTCCTTTATCAATGGAGCTACGCTAATCTACAGTAGCTGGTGTTATTGCTGTATAGCATTTCAGTGTGCGGTGCTTTGTATTTGGTTTAGTTCTGGTTTTTACTTCACTGACACAGAGAATGACAATTTTGAGTTGTCATTAAGGCAATGACTGTCATTACACAATATAAAGGATGCAAACCTAAGATGCCTCCCGCCATGCAACTAGAGAACTCACTTCTGATTTCCTGCCACTACCCTGATTTCACAGCGCTAACATCCCAGCATTCTGCCTTTGCTGCATTTGGGGTTTCTATTCTTTTTTGATTGCCTTTTTTTTGATGATGTTGACAAATTCAGTGTTATTTGAAAAGATGCTTAAGTATTACCCAATTCAAGCCTCTTACATTGCTTTGAAATTTGAAAATCCTAAATTCACTTTCAACAAAGACATAGCTGGAAGCACAGGAGGACAGCCCTGATGTACACCAATTTATCTTAATTCCCCAAACTTAAGCCGACTGCTTTCAGTAATATTCCACTGAGGAGCTGATATTGATGAAACTCAGCCAAATACATGAGCAAAATCCCTTTTTTCAATTAGATGTTTTTAACATCTACAAAACAGAGTTCCATCATGCGACAACATCTTGAATTAATTGAGCTACGGGCAATCGTCGTTCTTTTTGTGTACTATGAAATGTAGGAAACACAGATGCTGTCGGTTTAAACTGTCAAACAAGTTTCCTGATGGTAGCTATCATGTCTGCTACAGACTTGTTGGTTTAACAAATGTTGTGAATGCAAAGTTGGAACATGTGTGCAAAATATTCCAAGCTATAAACATCAGAATCGTTAGAAGTTTGGTGAAGGTCTGTGCCATCGTCATGAGAAGAGCTGTAACTGCTCTGGCCGTTTTGCCAAAGGGTCTCAGGAAGGCTTTCCTATTTCAAATATGACCACACTTACTGTGAAATGCCTCGTCACCCAAAATAGGAGACCCTTACTTAAAACTGCAGCAGCTAAGCAATTAGCTGGCACATAAAAAGCCTTCCACTTTTCTCGGTTCAAGTTAACAAAAGAAATATTGCATGTAATTTATGGCCTTTCTTATTAGTACAATCCTTGAAAAATAGGGTTAACTTAGCAAGAACACTGAGAAATCTCAGATACTGCATCTAACAGCCAGATACCATCTCTCCACGCATGTTTCCATAGGTAAAATTATTGAGAAGTATGAGAAGCATGAGATCTTTACGGGCTAGACACACCAAAGTTACTATTGCAGGTGTGCAGCAGGGAAAAGGGACAAGGCCACATGTGAGAACTTTCAGAAAAGGGATGAAATCACACAATGTGTGCTTATTCTACTAAGCTCCTGAAGTCAGAGGTGACGCAATTAAGACAAAACATTAAGCTTATAAATTCATGTTGCACACTAACTTCAGCCTTTTAAGAAGGGCAAATATTTACAGCTTTGCTATAGTACACAGTTATTTCTTGATCTGGATGATTTTTATCTCCAGTAAAAACAAGATGCATAGACAATTATTTGTTGCATTTGTAGTAGCACCAGAAGGTTCAAGAGATGGTAATCCTGATTTTGCTTACTGTAAAATGCACTAATGAGCCATGGGATAGAGGGGTTTGAAAAGGATCCCAGATGCTGGCTGGGACAGGAGCTGAGAAACCTCTTTCTTGTTACATCAGAATCAAACTTTTTACTACATAACCAACTATTACTACACATCACTAGCGACTGCAGGACTTCTAATGAGGACAGACCGGTGGCTTTTAAAACCACCGTATCCTTTCTGCTTGCTGCAGAATAAGAAAAAATGATTAGGCTCCGTGGAGCCCGTTCAGAAGAGAACTCATGCTCGCTGAAGGCCAAATATTTGATTTCCCTGACCTTACTTTTGAGAAAAGTAGAGTCACTTCTAAAGGCCTCAACAACCATGCAAGGGCAGGAAACCATTCTGCACTCAGCTCTCTAGGTTTTGGAGTAGCTTACATGCCATGCAGTCACACTCAGCAAGAGTGATTCAGAATGACGGGATTTTGTGAGACTATCAAAGCACTTTCAAGTACCAGCAAATTGAAAAATAAGGTGCCCACGGGGAGAGTCATGATGTTGTGAAGCTGTAGCTCCAAGGCATTTTGGATCAATGTACAATGTGCTGTTCATAGCACTTAATGAAACAATTACAGCCCTCCCGTTGATTGCCTTTTGTTTTCTACCACGAATCAATAGTTTATCAACTGTAAATGTCAATGTGTTCGTTCTTTCCTAGGAGGTCACTCCGCAAGGTAATAATGAAGAACACACATTGCTTGACTAAATATGATTTTGAATTACTAGCTACAGATAAATGCCTCCATTTCTAAAGAGTCTAAAGAACTGAAAGATGCTCATATGTGCAAAAGAAAAACTGAGGACACAAGAAAAAAAAGGCCAAAGGAAATGTGAATGGAAAATCAACTGTTATAAAGCATCAAAATCTTCAGGCATAGAAAGTGTATTCCTCCCTGTAAACAGGAGGTATATTCTGACAACTTCATTCCTTTGGTTTGAGTGAGTTCCTGTTAGGAGAGTTCTGCCTTTTCAGGAATGTCC